>JAQZBX010069691.1:0-15539 GCA_029593785.1 Cabassous unicinctus
AAAAAAATAAACAAAACCAAAAGCTTGTTCTTCGAGAAGATCAATAAGATTGACAAACCCTTAGCTACACTAAAAAAGGAAAATGAGAGAAGATGCAAATACACAAAATAAGAAATGAGGAAGGGGATAACACCACTGACACCACAGAAATAAAGAGTATTATAAGAGGATATTTTGAAAAATTATATGCCAACAAGATTGATAATTTAAGGAAATGGACAAATTCCTAGAAACTCAAAAGCAGGCTACATTGATGAAAGAAGAAATTGATGAAATCAACAGTCCAATTACAAGTAAAGAGATAGACTGAGTCATCAAAAACCTCCCAACTAAGAAGAGCCAGGACCAGACGGCTTCACAAGTGAATTCTACCAACCATTCCAGAAAAAAATAACACCAATCCTGCTTAAGCTCTTCCAAGAAATAGAAGAAGGACATTGCCTAACTCATTCTATTATGCCAACATTACCCTAATATCAAAGCCTAACAAAGATGCCACAACAAAGGAAAATTACAGACCAATCTCTCTAATGAACGTAGATCCTAAAATCCTCAACAAAATACTTGTTAATTGCATTCAACAACATATCAAATGAATGATACACTATGACCAAGTGGATTTCTTCCTGGGTATGCAAGGATTGTTCAACATAATAAAATCAATCAATGTAATACACCACATAAACAGATTGAAAGAAAAAGATCACATGATCATCTCTATAAATGCAGAAAAAGCATTCGATAAAATACAGCACACCTTCTGATAAAAACACTGCAAAAATAGGGATAGAGCAAACTTTCTGAACATGATAAAGGGTGTATATGAAAAACCAACAGCTAGCATCATCTTCAATGGTGAAATCCTATAAGCTTTCCCTCTAAGATTGGGAAAAACAAGTATGCCCATTATCACTGCTCCTATTTAGCATTGTCTTAGGAGTACTTGTTCAAGCACTGAGGCAAGAAAAAGATATAAAAGGCATCCAAATTGGAAAGGAAGAAGTGAAAATTTCACTATTTGCAGATGACATGATCCTATACATAGAAAGCCCTGAGAAATCTACAACAAAGGCTCTAGTGATGATAAATAAGTTCAGGAAAGTCACAGGCTGTAAGATCAATGCTCAAAATTCAGTAGCATTTCTGTATACCAATAAGGAACAATCTGAGGAGGAAATCAAGAAAAAAATAACCATTTACAATAATCACTAAAATAATAAAATACCTAGAAAAGTTTAATTAAAGATGTAAAGGACTTATATACAGAAAACTACAAAACACTGTTAAAGGAAATGAAAGCAGCCTTAAATAAATGGAAGAATATTATCTGTTCATGGATAGGAAGACTAAACATCATTAAGATGTCTATCCTACCCAAACTAATCTACAGATTTAATGCAATCCCAATAAAAATCAACCCAGCATTTTTCAATGAATTGGAAAAACTAACTATAAATTTTATAGGTAAGAGGCCTCTAATTGGCAAGGACATATTAAAAAAGAAAAATGAAATTGGTGGTAGCACACTACCTGACTTTATAACATGCTACAAAGCTACAGTGGTCAAAACTGCATGGTACTGGCAGAGGAATCACCATTGTGGTACCGAAGGTGCCACAGTACTGACAAGACACCTTATACAAAAATCAACACAAGATGGATCAAGATATATCTTGTTTCTAAGTATAAGAAACAAGACCATAAAGATCTTGGAAGATAATGTAGGGAAACATCTACAGGAACTTGTAATAGGAAATGGTTTCAAGAACTTAATACTCAAAGCATGAACACCAAAATGAAAAATAGGATCTCCTCAAAATTAAACACTTTTGCACCTCAAAGGATGTTATCAAGAAAGTAAAAAGGCAGCCTACCCAATGGGAGAAAATATTTGGAAACCATATATCTGATAGGAGCTTAATATCCTGCATATATAAAGAAATTCTACACTTTGAAAATAAAAAGACAAACACCCCATTTAAAAAATGGGCAAGTGACCTGAAAACAGACTTCTCCAAGGAAGAAATACAGATGGCTAAAAAGCACATGAAAGATGCTCAACATCATTAGCCATTAGGGAAATGCAAATTAAAATTACAATGAGATACCATATGACTCCCATTAGACTGGCAGCTATTAAAAAAACAGAGGGCTATAAGTGTTGGAGAGGATGTGGAGGAATGGGAACCCTCATTCACTGCTGGTAGGAATGTAGAATGGTCCAGCCATTGTGGAGGACAGTTTGGTGGTTCCTCAAAAATCTAACTATAGAACTGCCATATAATTCAGCAATTCCACTTCTGGGTATATACCCAGAAATTGAAAGCAAAGACACGAACAGATATATGCACACCAATGTTCATAGCAGTATTATTCACTATTGCCAAATGTTGGAATCAACACAGGTGCCCATCAACGGATGAATGGATAAACAAAATGTGGTACATGCATACAATGGGATATTACTCAGTTGTAAAAAGGAATGAAGTACTAATGTATGGGATAATGTCGATGAATCTTGTGGACCTTATGTTGAATGAAGCAAGCCAGGCATTGAAGGATGAACAATACATGGACTCGCTGATATGAATTAACCAAATTGAGCAGACTCAGAGAGCTATTGTTTTGAAGACAGGTTCGCAAGAAATAGAAAGGGAGAAGAAGGTTGTGAGCAAACACCCATATGGATGTAATCTATGGTAAGGTGAAAGAGTGTAATTGCATATTGAAGGGATATGATATGAGGGTAGTGATATTATTGGGTTGGGTGGTGCAGGGTTGACAGGTGGGTAGATTGGGAAGGGTGGGTTAGAAAGTTCAGGGCACTGGGGGAGGGTTGGGAGAGGGACCAGGTGAACACGGGGGATTTGCGGGTATGTGGTTAAAAGTACAAAGCTGGGAATGCTCTTATGACAATATGACAAGGAAGGGTTACTGGTTTAGGGTGTTGGATGGGGGTTTTCAGGACAGGGCCCACCTGGAGCAGGCTTCTAGGGAGTGTGTGAGTGACCATTCTGTCATAATGTGTTTTATCAGTGGGTGGAGACCCACATAATGAGTGGGAAGGAGTTGGACTCCCATCTTCGGGAGGACCAATTTGTTCACAAACAGACAGGCAGGAGTCTCTCGAGAGCAAGGGCAGTTCCTAATAGGGGAGGACAAACCAGTGTGTCAAGACCTCAGTCTTGCTGCATGTAACTATGAATCTTGTAATCCAATGAGTCAAGTCAGGCGGTCGCCATGGGCCCCGGGGGGAGGGGGAGGGAGGAATAGAATAGTTCAAACAGTGGGTAATTAGTGGTCAGTGGATATGTTCTGCATGATCTTACAGTGATGAACACAGGACATGGTAAATATCATCAAAATTTTAAAAAGTGTACAGCCTAAAATGTAAACCATTGACCACGTTTAGTAGCTATGTTTCACTATTTGTATATCAGTTATAACAAAGGTAACATCCACATCTAAAAAGGTATTAATATGGGGGGGGGAAGAAAGGGGGAGGATGTTGGGTATATGAGAGTCTCCTGTATTCTGTGTGTGACTTTGCTGTGACCTAAGCTTATTTGAAAACAAAATGAAAAATAGTGAGACTCCAGGGAATGGGTGGGGGAAGGTGTCACAGTACAGACAGTACACCAGATATTGTGGTACTGAAAGAAAAAATGTCAAAAAAAAATTTTTTTTATTGTTTTTCATTTTTTTAATATCCCAATCTTTTAATTTTATTTTAGTTTTTTTTTTTAATTTTTATGCATTTTATCTCATGTTTAAACTTATCATTATTATTTCATTTTCCTATTAATTGTATTCAGCAATTGTAATGGCTTCATCTTTGAAGAAGTTTTGGATCACAGAAGGGTTACAACTGGGGCAGGGGAGGATTGTTGTTGTGGGGTGTCAGGGATGGGGGATGCATGGGAGGAAGTTCACCTGAGCATACATAGAAGGCATGTAAAAATGTTCAAATGTTCACGGCACATGGTCACAGAGGGTGGAGACTCACACAATAACCAAAAGAATACTGAATTCCTATCTTGAAGGGCTCTGCCACATTCTCTAAGTGAGCAGCAACAGCCCCCCATGTGCAGGGGGCAGGGACTGGTGAAGGAGGATGAGTCACTGATGGTATATTGATAATGACGACTAGGCTTATGAGCCTTTGCTCTTGAAATTGAAACTTAGCCTACTGTTACGGGGTGCCTAAGGGTTGCCTCCTGATAACCTCCTTGTTGCTCAAATGTGGCCTCTCTCTAAGCTAAACTCAGTATATGAATGCATTACCTTCTCCCCAGTGTGGGACATGACTCCCGGGGATGAGCCTCTCTGGCACCAAGAGATTGTTACCAAGCCCCAACTAGCAATGCAACTGGAAAAAGACTTAGAATGAAAGGGGGAAAAGGTTAAGACAAATGAGTTTATATAGCTAAGAGACTTCAAAGTGAGCTGGGAAGTCATCCCAGAGGTAATGCTTATGCACATCTCAGTAGGACCTCATAGACTTCCAAAGTGGATACTTCCCCAAATAGTGGGGCTTCTGATGACTCTGGAGACACCCAGGTCCTATGGTCAGGGCAGAGAGCTCTGGGGTTTGGTGCCTTGGCAGTGGGCCCTACTTTGGAGTTTGTGCTCCTGAGAGTGACAGAATTGGACTCAATTATGGCTTGGCTTCCCTGCACATGGCTTATCTGTCCCTTCTATTTAAACCTATACTTGGTGCTGGAGTTTGTAGGTGTACGTCCAGAGACTTAAGTCTTTGGGCTGTCCATGTACCAGCTGGGCCTGGAATCTTGACAGAGTTTCAACACCTACTCTACCGCTCATTGAACTCACCCAGGACAACTGGCGAGATGATGATGGACAACGGCCATCTCAGGGAATGAAGAGAGTCTGCAGCTGCAGACAGGATAGTCCCATCCATCTTCCCCATGGGATATAAGACCCTCTCAATTGGAGGTGGAGTGGATGTCACCATTCCAGAATCTTCAGGATTGGGGGCAGAGCTATGAACTAGAGTGGACTTACACTGGTATTCTGGTATAGATATATTGTGATTCTAGCAATGGAAGAAATTACAACATTGATGTGGAACCAGTGGTCATGGAGGCTCTGGGGGTAGGGAAAGGGAAAATCAGTTGTAATACAGGGGCTTTTTTGGGACTTGGGAATCATCCTGAGTGATGTTGCAATGACAGATATAGGCCATTTTATATCATCACATAACATGCGGAACTGTGTGGGAGAGAGTGTAACTACAATGTGAACTATGGTCCATGCTTAATGGCAAAGCCCCAGGATGCGTTTATCAATTGCAATGAATGTGCCACACTAATTAAGGATGTTTATGGGGGAGGGAGTGGGAGGTGTGGGGAGTGGGGCATATAGGAATCCCTATGTATTTTGTGTAAGTTTTATATTATCTAAGTATCTTTTAAAAATAATAATAAAATAAAATAAAATAAATAAAGAGGCAAGAATATTTAGAATAGCAGATATGTACAACAGGGAATGCATAGAGAGATTGATAGCTGATATAATTTTTGGTTGTTTGTTTTTCTGTTTTATTATTATTATTCAAATAATGAAAATGCTCTAATAATGATGAAGTGATGAATGCAAAATCATTTGATTATACCAAATACTGTTGATTGTATACTTGGAATGGCTTGTATGCTTTATTAATATGTATCAATAAAAATGATTAGTTAAATAAAAAGAAAGAAAGAAAGAAATACAGTTTGTCTTGGGGGAAAAAATTTAAAGAAATACAGTTTGTCTTAGGACAAAAAAAAAAAAAAATCATGGAATAAATTTACCCAACTATGTAAAGGACTTTCAAACTGAAAATACAAAACATTGCTAAAAGAAATCAAAGAAGACCTAAATAAATTGAAGGGTTTTCCATGTTCATGGATTGGACAATTAAGTTCAGATATAAATTCTACCCAAAGTGATTTACAGATTCAATGCAATCCCAATCAAAATAACAACAACTATTTTACAGAAATGGAATAGCCAATTACCAAATTTATTTGGAAGTGTAAGTGTCCCTGAATTGCAAAAAAGAAGAATGAAATGGGAGAACCCACACTTCCTGACTGTCCAAGCTACAGTGGACATGGTAGCATGGTACCAGCATAAAGATAAATATATTGATCAATGGAATCAAATTGGGAGTTCAGAAATAGACCTCATATCTATTGCCAATTGATTTTTGACAAGATTGCCAAGACCACTCAATTGGAAAGAGTAGTCTCTTCAACAAATGGTGCTGGGAGAATTGGATATCCATATGAAAAAGAATGAGAATACTCCTGTCTTACACTATATCCAAAAATTAGCTCAAAAAGGGTCAAATATGATATATAAGAAACAGGACTATAAAACTCCTAGAAGAAAATATAAGGAAACATCATCAGGATCTTGTGTTAGGCAATGGTTTCTTAGACTTACACCCAATGTACAAGCAACAATAGAAAAAATGGATCAATGTGACTTCCTCAAAATTAAAAACTTTTCTAAAAATACATATTTTTATTGTTTTAAAAAGAAACTTGGATTACATAAATATTACACAAAAAATATAGGAGATTCTCATATGCCCTGCTCTTTAGCCCTCCCACATTTTCCTACATCAACAATATCCTTCATTAGTGTGGTACGTTTGCCACAATTGATGAACACGTCTTGGAGCATTGCCACTAAGAAATGATAATAGTTTACATTGTAGTTTACACTCTCTCCTGCACATTTTTGCAGGTTATTACAAGACATACAATGACCTGTATCTATCATTGCAATGTCATTCAGGATAATTCCCAATAAATTACACTTATTTTTCCCTTTCTCTCCCCTCATAACCTCAGTGACCACTGCTTTCACATCCATGATAAAAGTCCTTCCATTTCTGGGATCATAAGTCTACAGTAGAACAACTGTAAGTCTATTCTAGTCCATCGTCCATTCCCCAATCCTGAGAATTCTGTGATGGTGGTGATGCTTTCTGCCTCTAATTGAAAGGGGGCTTAGATCCCATGGGGCAGATGGATGAGGCTTTCTTGCTTGCAGTTGCATACTCCCTCTGTTCCTTGAGATGGTCATTGTTAGTCATCATCTCCTTGTTACTTGTCCTGGGTTAGTCCAATGGACTGGAAAGTAGGCATCGTAACTCTGCTGAGATTTAGGGCTCAGCAGGCACATGGACAGACCAAAGAATTAAGTCTCTGGGACATATATTTATCAAGTATAGTGAAAATTATAGGTTCAATTAAAAGGGGCAGAAGAGCCATGTGTAGGGAAAACACACCTGAGTACAACTGTATCACATTGGGAAGCATAAATTCCAAAGTAGGGCCCACTGGTAGGGTGCCAAACTCCTGAGCTGTCTGAATGTGTTCAACTGTTCATGGGGCATTGTCACAGTGTCTCCAGAGCCCTCAGGAGTTCTGCTATTTGAGGTAATATTTACTTTGGCAGTCAATGAGTTCTTGCTGAGATGTGCATAAGCGTAACCTCTGAAATGACCTCCTGACTCACTTTGAAGCCTTTAGCCATATAAATTCATTTGTCTTTACCCTTTCCCACTTTTAGTCAAGGTTTTTTTCCAGTTGCGGTGCTAGTTGGTTCTGGGTAGTAATCCCTCAGTGCCAGGGAATCTCAACCCCGGGAGTCATGTCCCATGCTGGGGGGAAAGTAATGCATTTGTATGCTGAGTTTTGGCTTAGAGATAGACCATGTTTGAGCAACAAGGAGGCTGTCAGGAGGTAATGCTTAGGCCCGCTATAATACTACGGTAAGTTTCAATTTCAAAAGTAAAGTTTCATAAGTACAGTCATCACAATCAAGGGCCCGTCAATGGTACATTCTCCTTCAGTATCAACTGCCCCTGTACTCAGGGGATTCTTGCTGTACCATTAAAGAATGTGGCAGAGCTCTCCAGGATGTGAATTCAATATTTTTCTTTGGTTATTGTGTGGATCTCCACCCACTGTGACAATGCCCCATGAACACATGAACACATTCATATGTCTTATACATATGCCCCAGGTGAACCTCCTCCCATGCTTCCCCCATCTCTGACAACCCTGAACCAATGATCCTCCCCTGTCATAGTTGTAAACCTTCTGTGATCCAAAACTTCTTCAAAATTGAAGCCAACAAAATAATCCAATGCAATTCATAGTAAAATGATACAATAGTGATGGTTTTAAAAATAATGAAAAAATACAAAAAAATTTTTTAAAGTTTGAAATAATATAAAAATATAAAATTTAAAAAATTTTAACATAAATCTTTCATCACTGTAAGACCTGTTGTCTTGTATGTACTGTGACATTTGCTTCCATTTATTCACCCAATGTCTTATTTTCTTCATTTTGTCTTCAAAGGATCTTTAGGTTACAGAAAAGTCATGTACAAAATATAGGCGATTCCCATATACCCAATGTCTGCTCCCTTTTCCCTTTCCCCTATTAATAATATTTTACATGTGCATTTGTTACAATTGATGTTCAAATATTAAAACATTGCTACTAACCATGATCACTGATTTGCATTGTGGTTTACATTTTGGAATGTACAATTTTACAGATTTTGAGGAAATTTGACGTGGTCTGTATCGATCTTTGTAGTATCATGTAGAATAATTCCATCACCCCAAAAATGTACTGTGTTCCATTTATTCTATTCTTCCTTCCCTCTCCCCTCGGGACCCAGGGTAAACACCAAGATTAACTCATTGAAGGACCAGATTTAGACTTACTTGCAACAGCATTGAGGGCTTAACATTCTGACCTGTCCTCCCCTCTAGGCACTGCCTATGATCTCAAGAGACTCCCACCCTTCTATTTGAGATCATAGCAGGACTCCCCAGGATAGGAGTCCAACACCTTCCCACTCATTCTGTGAGTATCAATCCCCTGAGACAACACACTATAACAAAATGAGCACTACACACTCCCTAGAAGCCTGCCCCAGGTATAACCTGTCCCACTTGCCCCCCACATCCAACATCTTAAAACAGTAATCCTCCCCTGCCATATTTGCCAATAGAACATTCCCAGCATTGTAGTTTCAACCACATATTCGCAAATCCCCAGAGTTCACCTGCTCTCTTTCCCAACCCTCGCCCCAGTTCCATGGACAGTCTAACCCACCCTTCCCACCCTACTTCCCTCATAGACCAGCACTGCCCAGCCCAATAGCATCACTGCACCACTGTTATACCCATCCACTGCACAAACACACCCTTCCACTTTATCATAGATTTTCCCCATATGGGCATTGACTCACAACCTTCTTCTCCCTTTCTGTCTCCTGTAAACCTCCCTTCCAGACTCTAGCTCTGGGAGCCTGCTCAATTTGCTTTTCATATCAGTGAGGTCATATAATATTTGTCCTTAAATGCCTTGCTTGCTTCACTCAACATAAGGTCTTCAAGATTCATCCATGTTATCCCATGTGTTAATTCTGCATTCCTTCTTACAGCTGAGTAATATTCCATTGTATGTATGTATCACAATTTGTTTATCCATTCATCTATTGTTTGACATTTGGGTTGTTTCCAACTTTTGGCAATAGTGAATAATACTGATATGAACATTAGTGTGCATATATCTGTTCGTGTTCCTGCTTTCAGTTCTTCTGGGTATGTATCCAGCAGTGGGATTGCTGGATCATATGGCAGTTCTATAGTTAGTTACCTGAGGAAACACCAAACTATCCTCTACAATGGCTGCACCATTCTACATTCCCACCAGCAGTGGATAAGAGTTCCTATTCCTCCACATCCTGTCCAACACTTGTAGTCCTCTGATATTTTTAATACCCATCAATCTAATGGGTGTAAGATGATATCTAAATGTAGTTTTGATTTGCATCTCCTTAATAGCTAGCTACTGATGTTGAGCATCTTTTCATGTGCTTTTTAGTCATTTCTGTTTCTTCTTTGGAGAAGTGTCTGTTCAAATCATTTGCCCAATTTTAAATGGGTTGTTTGTCTCTTTATTTTTGAGGTGTTGGATTTCTTTATATATGCTGGATATTAGGCCCCTATCAGATATATGGTCACCAAATATTTTCTCCCATTGAGTAGGCTGCCTTTTCACTTTCTTGACAAACTACTTTGAGATGCAAACGTTTTTAATTTTGAATAGGTTCCATTTACCTATTTTTTTCTTTCATTGCTCATGCTTTGGTTAAAAAGTTTATGAAACCATTTCCTAATACAAGATCCTGTAGATGCTTCCCTATATTATATTCTAGGAGCTTTAAGGTCTTGGCTCTTATATTTAGATCTCTGATCCATCTTGAGTTAATTTTTGGAAAGGTTTAAGGTGATATTCCTCTCTCATTTTTTGGATATGGATATCCAGTTATCCAAGCACCATTTGTTGAAGAGGTCATTCTCTCCCAGTTGAGTGGACTTGATGGCCTTGTTGAATATCAAGTGACTGTATATGTGGGGATCTATCTCAGCACTCTTGATTTGGTCCCATTTGTCAGTATATCTATCCTTGTGCTAATACCATGCAGTGTTGACCACTGTAGCCTTGTAAGTTTTAAAGCTAGGTAGTGTGATTCCTCCAATTTCATTTTTCTTTTTCAATATATCTTTGGCTATTTGGGGCCCCTTTCCCTTCCAAATAAATTTCATAGTTAGCTTTTCCAATTCATTAAAAAAGGCTGTTGTAATTTTTATTGGGGTTGCATTAAATCTGTAAATCAGTTTGGGTAGGATAGACATCTTAATGATGTTTAGTTTTCCTATCTACGAACAGGGAATATTCTTGCATTTATTTAAGACTTCTTTGATCTCCTTTTACAGTGTTGTGCAGTTTTCTGTGTATAAGTCATTTATACTTTTAGTTAAATTTCTTCCTAGGTATTTGATTCTTTTAGTTAATATTGTAAATGGGACTTTTTTCTTGATTTCCTCCTCAGATTGTGCATTATTGGTGTACAGAAATGTTACTGAATTTTGCACATTGATATTATAACCTGCCAATTTACTGAATTCATTTATCAACACTAGAAGCTTTCTTGTAGATTTCTCAGGGCTTTCTATATATAGGATCATATTATTGGCAAATAGTGAAATTTTTACTTCTTCCTTTTCAAATTGTTTGCCTTTTATATCTTTTTCTTGCCTAAATGCTTGAGCAAGTGCTTCTAGCACAATGTTAAATAAGAGCTGTGTAAGTGGGCACCCTTGTCCTTTTCTCGATCTTAGAGGGAAAGCTTTTAGGATTTCACCATTGAATATGATATTAGCTGAGGGTTTTTCATATATACCCTTTATGATGTTGTGGAAGTTTCCTTTTATTCCTGTCTTTTGCAGTGTTTTTATCAGGAAAGGGTGTTGTATTTTGGCAAATGCTTTTTCTGCATCTGTAGAGACAGATCATGTGATTTTTTTTAAATTTCAATCTGTTTATGTAGTGTCTAACACTGATTGATTTTCTTATGTTGAAACATCTTTGCATACCCAGGATGAAACCCACTTGGTGATGGTGTATAATTCATTTGATGTGTTGTTGAATACGATTAGCAAGTATTTTGTTGAGGATTTTAGCATCTAGGTACATTAGAGAGATTGGTCTACACTTTTCCTTTCTTGTGGCATCTTTGTTTGGCTTTGGTATTAGGGCGATGTTGGCATCATAGAATGAGTTAAGTAATGTTCCTTCAACTTCTAATTTTTGGAAGAGCTTAAGCAGGACTGGTGTTATTTCTTTCCAGAATGTTTGGTAGAATTCACTTGTGAAGCTCTCCAGTCCTGGGCTCTTCTTTGTTGGGAGGTTTTTTATGACTAATATTATCTCATTACTTGTGACTGGGCTGTTGAGTTCATCAATTTCTTCTTTCACCAATGTTGACTCTTTGTTCGTTTCTATGAAATTATCCATTTCCTCTAAATTATCTATCTTGTTAGCATACAATTTTTCAAAATATCCTGTTATGATACTCTTTATTTCTGTGGGGTCAGAGGTGATATCCCCTTCCTTGTTTCTTATTTTATGTATTTGTATCTTCTCTCTTTTTTTCTTTGTTAGTCTAGCTAAAGGTTTCTCAATTTTATAAATCTTCTTGAAGAACCAGCTTTTGGTTTTCTTTATTTTTTCTAGTTCTTTCTAATTTTATATGTCATTTAGTTCTGCTCTAATCTTTGTTATTTCCTTCTTCCTATTTCCTTTGGGGTTAGTTTGTCATTCTTTTTCTAATTCCTTCAGGCTGGCAGTTAGGTCTTTGATTTTAGCTCTTTCTTCTTTTTTAATATAGGCATTTATGGCTATGACTTTCCCCCGTAGAACAGCTTTTGCTGCATCCTATAGGTTTTTATATGTTATGCTGAAATTTTCATTCATTTCAAGGTAGTTACTGATTTCTTTTGCAATTTCCTCCTTAACCCACTGTTTGTCTTAGACTGTGCTGTTTAACTTCCATATCTTTGTGCCTAATCTGGTTCTCTGACCCTTATTGGTTTCCAGCTTCATTCCATTGTGGACTGAAAAATTACTTAGTATAATTTTAATCTTTCTGAATTCATTGAGAGTTTTTCTGTGGCCTAACATATGGTCTATCTTGGAGAATGATCCATGTGCACTCAAGAAGAATGTATATGCTGCTGTATTTGAGTATAATGCTCTGTAAATGTCTATTAGATCCAGATCCTCTAATGTATTATTCAAGCCCTTATTTCTTTATTGATTCTCCATTGAGATGTTCTGTCTAATGGTGATAGTGGTGTATTAAAGTCTCCCACTATAATTGTAGAGGCATCTTTTTCTCTGCTTAGTTTTTCCAATGTTTGTGTCATGTATTTTGAGGCACCTTGGTTAGGTGCATAAAGGTTTATGATTGTTCTTTCTTCTTGATAGATTACCCTTTTATTAACATATTGTGTCCCTTTTTGTCTCTTACAATTGTTTTGCATGTAAAGTCTATTTTTTCCTATATTAGTATAGCTACTCCCACCCTTTCTTGGTTATTGTTTGCATGTAAAATTGTTTCCCAACCATTCACTTTCAGCCTCTTTGCATCCTTGGGTCTAAGATGGGTTTCTTGTAGACAGCATATAGATAGGTCATATTTTCTTATCAATTTTGCCAATCTGTGTCTCTTGGCTGGTGAGTTTAATCCATCAACATTCAATGCTATTACTATTAGGATCTACACTGTTTGGGGGTGTGCTGCGCTTCCTGGACATCCATGTCCCTCAAAAGACTTGGGAAATTTTCAGCCATTATTTCCTCCAACACACTTTCTTTCCCCTTTCCCTTCTCTTCTCCCTCTAGGATGCCTATAATACTTATGTTTTTGCGTTTCGCATTGTCATTCAAGTCGCTAAGTCCCTGCTGGATTTTTTCTATCTTTTTATCTATTTGTTTTACTATTTGTCAGATTTCAGATGTACTGTATTCCACATTGCTGAGTCTTTCCTCTGCCTGTTCAAATCTGCTGTCATGTGCTTCCAGAGTATTTTTTATTTCTTGCATTGTGTCATTAATCACCATCAGATTTGTTATCTTTTTATGTATGTTATAAAATTCTTCAGTATCATCCCATCCACTCTCCACTCTCCGAGACTCCTCTTCCTCCCAGGGATCCCACCCTTACATTACTTTGGAGTAGGGAGCCAGTGGCTCCACCTAGGCTATTTACTCTGAGGGCAGGGTATATGTGTCCCTTCTGCCACAGGGATGAGGAACTCATGGCTTTCCTTTGACTTCTTTATCTTTCCAGTACCCTCCTAGATGACTCAGAGCACTTTCCCATTCTATATATCTCCAACACAGGTGGCAGGGAGGAAGACATCTGCTCTCCTCTCAGTTAGATACAATTCACCAAGAGTTTTACCCTCGCTTAATATCTTGGGGGTGCTCTTCCCAGTGGCTGGGAGGTTTAATAACTCACAGTCTGTTGTTTCTGCTTCTTCATTTCTCTGTCCTTTAGTCTTCTGGGAGTTGTGAAGCAGTGTCCTGGTCTGCTGTACCCCAAAACAGGTTCCCAAGGCAGCTTTTGGCTCTTTCTCCATTGCTTGAGTGAGGGCTGAGTCTTATCTACCTAACCCGATGGCCATGTTCCCACAATTCCTCCAAAATTAAAAATTTTGAGCCTCAAAGGACTTTGCCATGAAATTAAAATGACAACCTACTCAATGAAAGAAAATATTTGGAAACCACATATCTGATAAAGGTTTGGTATCCAGAATATATAAAGAAATCCAAAACTCAACATTAAAAAGACAAGCAACCCAATTAAAGAATGGGCAAAAGATACAAATACACATTTCATCAGAGATGATATGCAAATGGTTAAAAAGTACATGTAAAGATGCTCAAAATCACTGGCTATTAAGGAAAAGCAAAGCAAATCTACAATGAGATAATATTTCATACCTAATAGAGTGGCTCCTATTAAAAAAAAAAACAACAACAGAAATCTACAAGTGTTGGAAAGGATATGGATAAACAGGATCACTCATTCATTGCTGGTGGCGATGTAAAATGGTGCAGCCACTATGGAAGATTGTTTGGCAGTCCTCAGAATGATAAGTATAGTATTACCATATGGCCCAACAATCCTGCTACTAAGTATATACACAGAAGAATTGAAAGCAGAGACTCAAACAGATAGTTGCTCACCAATGTCCACAGTCACATTCTTCACAATTGTCAAAATGTGGAAGCAACCCAAATGCCTATTGATTGAAGAATTAATAACCAAATTGTGGTATATGTATACAATGGAATATTATACAGCCATAAAAAGGAATGAAGTCCTGATGCATGCAACAAAATGGGTGAACCTTAAGGACATGATGCTGAGTGAAATAAACCAGGCACAAAAGGACAAGCATGGTAATCTAACTGATACAAATTTATTGGAATAAGAAAATTTATAGAATTAGAATCTAGATTATAGTTCACGAGGGGAAAGACAGGATTTAAAGAATGGGGAGATGATGCTTAATTTCCACAGAATTTTTATTTAGGCTGATTGTAAAAGTTTGGAAATGGATGGTTGCTATTATAGAAAATATTTTGTGTATAATTCATAACACCAAATTATATAGATGAATGTAGTTAAAATGGGAAAGTTCAGATTATGTATGTTACTACAGTAAAAGTTGAAAGATAAAAGAGAGAACTGTATAACACAGTGAACCCTATTATAGATGATGGATTATAGTTAATAACTCAAGTATAAGAATGTTCTTTCATGGATTATGACAAATGTATGACATTACTACAAGATGTTAAATATAGGATGATACATGGAGAAATGTACCTAATGTAAACTAGGGATGATAATTAATAGTACTATTTAAATAATCTTTCAACAACTGTAACATAGGTAACTATTGTTAAAAATTATACAATTGTTTAAAAGTGCTATCAATTGCAATAAATGTTCCACACCAATGCAAGGTGCTGGTGGTGGGGTGGTATATGGTAATCCTATATTTCATATATATTTGTTCTGTAAACCCACAATTTCTCTAATAAAAAACAAAAACAAACAACCAAAAAAAAAAA
>JAQZBX010069692.1:0-15535 GCA_029593785.1 Cabassous unicinctus
CTTTTTTCTGTTGTTTTTTTTTTTTTGTAGCTGTTTATTCTGCCATTTATAAAGGACTCCATTAAGAGTATTAAATCCCCTCCTGGGTCATGTAATATAATCAAAGACCCTTAACTGAAGTAACTGTATCAAAATTTCCTGCCTTCAGTAGGTTTACCTGCACAAGAACAGATTTGTTTTAAGACTATGATCTTCTGATGTCCTCCCAGCTCCAAACCATCATAATAGATATTGGTCATCTTGAAGTTATTAAAGCCTATAGTTTTTCAGTCACAAAATTGTGTTGGGATAAGTAAAATCTTGATGTCAGATGAATGTTCAGAAATGCATTCATAGTGATCAAAGCCTGTGGTGTGATATTTCAAAGAGTTTTTCTTCTTAAATTAGTAGGAAGGAACATCATCATTGTCTCTACAAATGGATCTTTACCTTGTTACCTTTAATTTTCCTCAGAAACCCAGTTCCTTTGTTTGGTTCCTGCTTCCTGATTTCTTGTATCCATTGCAGGTACAGCTTTTCTGTTTTTCAATATAGTCCCTAAGCAAACCCTAACACTGAACAGTTGATTGCTTTTCCCCTCTTTTGTCAATCTCTGCTATTAACACCCTACTCCATTTTCTTATTCCTGTTCTTTTTCATCCCTAAAGGGCACAAGTTGGACATCTTTGAAAGAATTGTGTCAGGAGTCCTTTTCACTTGCTTGAGAGCAAGAGATTAATCTTTCAAACACCCATATTTATCAAACAGTCTAAGATTCCCTCAAGCATACTTTAAATCTCTGTGAGAATTTAAAACTGTCATTTTTTTTCAAGAAAAATGAAAAAGATATGATAAAATGAAGGATACTAAGGGATGTGAATGGATGTTCTATCAATTCTGTTTCTTTGGAGTTTCTTATTTTGAACCTAAACTCTATAAAGTGATAGTGCACAAAAATTGCACATAAAATGATGAGAATAAAAGCTAAACACAAATGTAGCTTTTAGTTGCCTAGGACCAAGATTGTGTGAGTCAACAATTGAGCCAAATGCCTTGTCAAGGATTTATAATATTTGGGATTGTAACTGTCTCTGAAAATCCACCTGAATGAAGAATAACAGGGCAGATATTATTTTTCTCATTCATCAGACAAAAAAATGGACACTTAGAAAGATTTAGTGGAAGAAGCCTGGGAGAAACAGATCCTAAATATTAGAGCCCACATTTCTTGTCTCCTAGCCCTTTGTTCTTTAAACTACACATTCAGTCTCTGGTTTCCTTGAACAAGAGCTTGAGAACAAGATAGCTAATGAAATTCCAAATCACATCTCTTTTTCAAATATTCATTAAAATTCCTAAATCAAAATGCAATAATTATAGAAATAATTAACATTGTGCAAGAAAAATCATTACTCTAAAATTTTCAATCAAAAATAATTGTGCCTAAGGCAAACTTCATAAACTGTGATTTTGCCACTGCACACAGATACATTAAAAGTTTCTATAAAAGAAAAAAAAGATGTATGACTTCTTGATTCAGAAAAAAATATGAATGAGTGTTTTAATACAGCAATGTATTTTCCCATCATTTCTGTACAAGTTTGGTTGATCTGAATTAACTATGTAGCATATAACTTTAAAAAAAAAATCTGACTTTCCTAATTTCACTTGATGAAATTTTTGGACCATGATAAGACTTATTTATTTCTATTTAAACTTATTCTGATATTTGAAAAAAAACACAGTCTGACTGTGGAAATCGAATGAGTTTGTAATGGAATCATTGAGAATGAGCTTGGTATTTAGGCGGAAAGATGGATTGTCATATAAAAAAGAAAAAGAGATGGGGAAGTGGATGTGGCTCAAGCAGTTGGGTGCCCACCTACTGCATGCCAGGTCCCAGGTTTGGTCCCTGGTTCCGGCTAAATAGAAAAGCAAGACAGCAAACTGGCATGATGGGCAGGTGTGGTGAGCTGATGTAATGAGAGGACAAAACAAGATGACACAATGAGGAGACAAAGAAAGAAACACAATGAAAGACACAACAAGCAGGGAGCAAAGGTGGTTCAAGTGATAGGGATCCTCCCTCCCACATGGGAGATCCCAGGTTCAGTCCCAGGTGTCTCCTGAAAAGAAGACTAGCATACACAGAGAGCGCACAGAGAGCAGACAGTGAGCACAAACAATGTATGTGGGGGGATAAATAAATAAAATAAATCTTTTAAAAAAAGAAAAGTAGGAAGTGTCCTTGAGCAAAATCAGTGCTAATTATTTAAAACTTTTTAACAGGGTTGAATTACTGAGAGTTGGCAGGAACTCAAATAGTTACAAAGCACCTTTATTATGGCCACTTAGTAATACTTTGAGCATGTGTATGCCCTTTGGGTGGTTTGTCTGTGATAATACTGGACAGTCACAGATGTCTCCAAGGCAACTGTGGCTGGAGTCTGGAGTGTTACTTTAAGCAATGCAGAAGAAAAAGCTAACCAAATGGAACACATATGTGAGTTTGGCCCCATCCTCAGTTTGCAATTACACATTATAGGTCCATGATACTCATTATGTCAGAAAAGAAGGAAAATGGTGAAATCAAGTTTTATATTTTTGCACCACATATCAGATTACAGATAGTAAGTGAGGAGGTAGGATGAGGGGAAGTGGTACCAGTGAGTGCTGATTACTCTTTCAAGGAATTCATTGTTGAAAGGAAAGAGAATAGCTGGTAATTAAGCTAAGGAAAAAGCAGAATTAAGGGAGTAGAACTTGAGAATGATGGAGCATGCTAGAGGCTGATGGTGGAAGAAGACAGAGAAAAAGAAGTCAAACATTCAAATGAGTGAAAGAATTTTATAATGTCTAAGACTTTAAACTTATATTCCCACAAACCTGTCCCTCTCTCCCCATACCACTCTCACACCACTATTTTTACCATCTCATAAAATGCCTTGCCTCAAGTTGCTCAAAAATCTAAGAAAGGTGGGAAGATGGCATCAGATTAGGCAGGCAGTGTTTAACTTTCTCACAAAAACAAAGGAGAAAGAGCCAAAGAACTGTACACAGGACCTGCTTTGGGGGTCAGCAGACCAGGACAGTGATTCACAACTCCCAGGAGGGAAAGGTACAGAGAGATAAAAAACCAAAAACAACAAATGTGAGTTACAAAACCCCCATAGTGCCTGGGAAGGGGTTCCCTCCCCCACCTCCAAGATATTAACCTGGGGTTAAAACCCCTGGATCATTGCAGATGACTGAGAGGGCACAGATCTCTTCCCCCCCCAGTCAGCTGTTACAAAGGAAAAGGTAGGGGAAGTTGAGAGGCTTTTCTTCATTGAATTTGGCCAGCAAAACCTGCTTTAAATCTTGACACTGACCAGAAGAAAACATGGGAAAATGGAACATGAAACACCTCTGTGGAAAAGTACAACAATGAGTACAATATGCTGGCCCTTCTGGAAATTGAATGGGCAAAAAATGGTTTTGGTCTTCTCTGTATCCTAACTCCTAGGAGAAAATTTGCACCCCATTAGTGAGGTCCTGGGACTATTTTGATAACTTAAGCTGGGTAATTTTACAGACTTAGAATAATCTAAACCAAAAATCTAAGAAGAGAAGTGAATAAAGATCATAAGCAAGAGAGAGAAATTGGCCATCAAAGTAAAGACAGCAACATATTAGATGCCTGGACATCAATAAAATATTGCAAACTGTACTAGGAAACATGAAAGGATGGCTTAGCCAATGGAACAATTCAAATATCTTGAACAGATACAGGATTTAGGACAATTAATTAAAGTAATCACAAAACACTCACAATCAATTTAAAGAATTGAAAGAAAAATATGACTAAAGAGATAGAAGATATAAAGAAGTCACTGGGTGAGCATAAAGAACAATTTGAAAACCTGTAAGGGAGAGTCACCAACTTTACGGGAATGAAAGACATGATGGATGAGATTAAAAATACAGTAGAGGCACATAATTGCAGATTTGAATTGCTTGAAGACAGAATTAGTGATTTCAAAGATAGAACCTCTGAACTGGAAAACATAGGAGAACAGAAAGAGAAGAGAATGGAAAAAAATGGAACAGTATCTCAGGGAATTAAAAGACAATGCAAAACACACAAAAATACACATTATTAGTGTCCCAGAAGGAGAAGAGAATGGAAAAAGGGCAGTAAGAATATTTGAGGAAATAATGACCAAAAAATTTCCAACCCTTCGGAAAGAATTATATATCAATTTCCAAGAAGGGCAATGCAATCCAAACAGAATAAATCTGAATAGACCTACCTTGAGACACCTATTGTTCAGAATGAGAAATATCAGAGGTAAAGAGAGGATTCTGAAAGCAGCAAGACAAAAGTAAAGCATCACATACAAGGGACATTTGAAAAGATTAAGCACCAACTTCTCATAAGAAACCATGGAGGCAAGAAGAAAGTGATACAATGTATTTAAAATACTGAAAGAGAAAAACTGCCAGCCAAGAATTCTGTATCTGGCAAAGCTGTCCTTCAAAAATGAGGGTGAGTTCAAAATCTTCACAGACAAACAAAACCTGATAGACTATGTTATCAAAAGACCAGAATTAGAGATAATAAAGGCAGTGCTGCAGCCTTAATGAAATAAGCAAAGGTGAGAGACTTGGAGAAGAGTGTAGAAATGAAGATTATTAAGAAGGTAAATTAAAGGGTAAAAGACAGACAATAGTAGGATATGAATACAGAAAGCCAAAGTTCAAAATGGATGAAGTAATGAATGACTTTACAGTAATAACATTGAATGTTAATGGGTTGAACTCCCCAATCAAAAGACATGAAATAATAGAATGGATAAAAAATATGAGCCATCTATATGTTGCCTACAAGAAACTCACCTCAGACATAAGGGTAAAATCATGTTAAAAGTGAAAGGTTGGAAGAAGATATTCCATGCAAATAAAAACCAAAAAAGAGCTGGAGCTGATACTAATATCAGACAAAATAGACTTTAAATTTGAAACTGTTATAATTGTTATAATTGATGAAGAAGATCTTTAAATATTAAGAAAAGGGGCAATTCACCAAGAAGAAATAACTATAATAAATATTTATGCACCTAACATAAGTGTTCCAAGATACGTGAGGCATACACTGACAAATGTGAAGAGAGAAATAGATTTCTATACAAAAGTAGTTGGAGACTTCAATAAAACACTCTCAGCATTGGATAGACCATCTGTGCAGAGGGCAAATAAAAAAGCAGAGAGCTTGAATAATATGGTAAATGAGCTAGACCTAACATATATCTATAGAGCATTGCACCCAAAAATAGCAGGATACACATTCTTTTAGAATTCTCATGGATCCTTCTCCAAGATGGACCCTATGTTGAATCACAAGACAAGTCTCAATACATTTGAAAAAAATTGAAATTACTCAAAATACTTTCTCTGATCATAGTGGGATGAAGCTTGAAAACAATAATGGATGGGAAGGGAAAATTCATAAATATATGGATATTAAACAACACAATATTAAATAACCAGGGGGTCAAAGAAAAATTTGCAACAAAATTCAGCAAATATCTTGAGACAAATTAAAGTGAGAACACAAGATATCAAAACTTATGAAACACTGAAAAAAAAATACTGAAAACAAAATTTATAGCCCTCAACGTTTACATTAAAAAAGAAGAAAGCTAAAATTAAAGACATAACTACACACCAGGAGGAACTAGAAAAAGAGCAGCAAACTAATCCCAAACCAAGCCAAAGAAAAGAAATACTAAAGATCAGAGCAGAAATAAATGAAATTGAGAAGAAAAAAAGAATAGAGAGAATCAACAATACCAAAAGTTGTTTCTTTGAGAAGATCAACAAAATCGACAAACCCTCAGCTAAACTGACAAAAAAAGAGAAGACACAAATAAATAAAATCAGAAAACAGAGGAGGGACATTATCACTGACCCCACAGAAATATGAGATATCACAAAGGGATATATGAAAAACTGTGTGCCAAAAAACTAGAAAATGTAGAAAAGATGGTCAAATTCCTAGAAACACAAGAACCACCAACACTGACTCTAGAAGAAATAGAAGGCCTCAACAAACCAATCACAAGTGAAGGGATTGATACAGTCATCAAAAACCTCACAAAGAGAAAAAGCCCAGGACCAGATGGATTTACAGGTGAAATCTACCAATCATTCAAAGACAATCTAAAACCAATCTTGCTCAAGTTCTTCAAAAATATTGAACAGGAAAGAACACTACCAAACTCATTCTATTAAGCCAACATCACCCTAATACCAAAACAGATAAAGATACTATGAAAAATGAAAATAACAGAACAATATCTGTAATGCATATAGATACAAAAATACTCAACAAAATACTTGCAAACCAAATCAAAAAGCACATTAAAAGAATTATACACCACAATCAAGTGGGTTTTATCCTAGATATACAAGGGTGGTTTAACACAAGAAAATCAGTTAGTGTTATAAACCACTTGGATAAATTGAGGGGAAAAATCACATGATCCTCTCAATTGATGCAGAAAAGGCATTTGACAAAATGCAGCACCCTTCCTTAATAATAATTTTTAAAAACTCCAAAAACAGGAATAAAAGAATGCTTTATCAATATTGTAAAGTGCATATATGAAAACCCTTCAGCAATCATTGTGCTAAGTGGTGAAAGCCTGAAAGCTTTCCCACTGAGGACAGGACAAGACAAGGATGCCCACTGTCACCATTATTATTCAATATTGTTTTAGAAGTTCTAACTAGAGCACTTAGGATGGATAATTAAATCAAAAGCACCCAAATAAAAAAGGAAGAGTAAAACTTTCACTATTTGCTGATGATATGATCCTATATTTAGAATCATAACAAAGCTATAGAATTAATAGATAAGTTCAGCAAAGTGGCAGAATACAAGATTAGTGTGAAAAAATCAATAGTTTCTATACACTACTGGTTAGCAATCTGAAGAGCAAATCTGAAAAAATTCCACTTATAATAACTACTGCATTAGTCAATGTTCTCTAGGGAAACAGAACTGACAGGAGATATCTGCAAATAGTATGAGATTTTATAAAATTCTCTCACGTGACCATGGGGATGCACAAGTCCAAAATTTTGCAGGCAGCCTGCATATCAGGGGCTCTGATGAGGTCCTTGATAAGTTTCAGGAGAGGTTGACTGTCCAAAGATGAGCTGGGAACTTCTCTCTGGATGCTGAAATCACTTCCCTTTTAAGGCATTCAACTGATTGGATAAAGCGTCACTCATTGCTGACGGCAATCTCCCTGGTTAAGGCAGATGGAGTCAGCCATCTATGCAGTAAACGCACCTATGACTAAAGCCCATAAATGTCCTTGTATTACAATTAGTCCAGTGCTTGCTTTACTAAACAACTGGGCACAATTACCTGGCTGAGTTTCCACATTAGCCTAACAATCACAGTCCATCCCTTGTAAACTTGGCAGCCATACTCATCAAACAAATCTCTGCCTCTCCCTTCATGAAAGTTATCCAATATAATCAGCCTGCCACCAGGTAGCAGGTTGATCACCTCAAGGAACGGTGCCATATCAGGCGCTGAGGGTGGGTCTCTGCAGCTTGCAGATTGGGCACTTAGCAGTGGCTTTAGCCAAGTCAGCTTTGTGAGTGGAAGTCCATGTTGCTGAGCCCATGCATAACCTCCATCCTTAACTGAATGACCACTTTGATCGTGAGCCCATTGGGCTATGCTAAGAGTGGCTGGGGCAAGAAGCTGAGCATTAGCCACAAAGTGGGTCATCTTATCCACTTGATTATTAAAATCTTCCTCTGCTGAAGTCACCCTATGGTGAGCATTCATGTGGGACACAAATATTTTCATGTTTTTGCCCAATTAAAAAGACCTCTCTGTATACTTCTTCCCCCAACCTCTTTGTCACCAACTTTCCAATCATGCTCCTTCCAATTCCCTGACTATCCAATGAAACCATTGGAAACAGGCCATGAATCAGTGTACAAACACAACTCTGGCCATTTCTTCTTCCAAGCAAAATGAACAACAAGGTGTACTGCTCGAAGTGCTTCCCACTGGGAAGATATCTCCTCACCACTGTCCTTCAGGGACATCCCAGAAAGGGGCTGAAGTGCTGCAGCTGTCCACTTTCAGGTGGTACCTGCATACCATGCAGAACCATCTGTAAATCAGGTCTGAGTTTTCTCTTCCTCAGTCAACTGATTGTAGGAACTCCCCAAGAGGCCATAGCTACGGGCTGGGAAAGAAAAAGTAACATGGCAAGAGTGGTGTCCATGGCCATTTGGGCCAATTCCTCATGTTCATTGATTGTGCCTTCAAGACTCACTCAAGCCCTATCTTGTATAAACAACTTCCACTTTATTATAGAGCGCACCTGTGCATGCCCAACTTTAGAGTTTGGTTGGTCAGACAGTAACCAGCTCATGATAGGCAACTCAGGTCTCACGGTAACTTGGTGGGCCATGGTTAAGCGTTCATTCTCTACTAAAGCCCAGTAGCAGGCCAAAAGCTGTTTCTCAAAAGGAGAATAGCTATCTGCAGAGGATTGCAAGGTTTTGCCTCAAATTCCTAAGGTTCTGCATTTTGATTCTCCTATATGGGCCTGCCAAAGTCTCCAGATGGCATCTCTATTTGCCACTGACAGTTCCAGCACCACTGGATCTGCTGGATCATATGTCCCAAGTGGCAGTGCAGCTTGCTAGTGGCCTGGACCTGGCACAGAGTCTCCTCTTGCTCCGGTTGCCAATCAAAACTAGCAGCTTTTCTGGTAATTTGGTAAATGGGATGGACTATCACACCCAAATGAGGAATATGTTGCCTCCAAAATCCAAAGAGACCAACTAAGTATTGTGCTTCTGTTTTGGTCATAGGAGGATCCAGATACAACCGCTTATCATTCACTCTAGAAGGGATATCTCTACATGCTTCACACCACTGGGCAAATAGAAATTTCACCAAGATGTAAAGCCCTTAATTTTTTTTTTGATTTATCACTCATCCTCTCTCACGCATATGCCTTACTAATAATAAGTCTAGAGTCATTGCTATTTCTTACTCACTAGGTCCTATCAACATTATATCATGAATATAATGGACCAGTGTGATGTCTTGTGGGAGGGAGAGATGATCAAGGTCCCTGCAGACAATGTTATGACATAGGGCTGAAAAGTTGATACACCCTTGAGGCAGGACAGTAAAGGTATACTGCTGGCCTTGACAGCTTAAAGCAAAGTGCTTCTGGTGATCCTTATAAATGACAATTGAGAAAAAAGCATTTTCCAGATCAACAGATGTATACCAGGTACCAGGGGATGTGTTGATTTGCTCAAGCAATGATACCACATCTGGGACAGCAGCTGCAACTTGTGTCACCACCTGGTTAAGTTTATGATAATCTACTGTCATCCTCCAAGATCCATCTGTTTTCTGCACAGGCTAAATAGGAGAGTTGAATGGGGATGCGGTGGGAATCATCACCCTTGCTTACTTTAAACCATCGATGGTGGCACTAATCTCTGCAATCCCTCCAGGAATCTGGTGTTGCTTTTGATTTACTATTTTTCTAGATAGGGCTAGTTCTGGTGGCTTCCACTTGGCTTTTCCTATCATAATAGCCCTCACTTCACAAGTCAGGGATCCATTATGAGGATTCTGCCAATTACTGAATATGTTTATTTCAATTGTGCATTCTGGAACTGGGGAAATAACCACAGAATGGGTTGGGGGTCCACTGGACCTACTGTTAGATGGACCTGAGCTAAAACTCCATCATCAAGCCCCTAGTCTGAGTGGTGGACTACAGTGACATTTTGGGTATCCTGGAGTTAATGTCCCTTCTGAGCTAGGTTTAATAATCCCCAAAATGTCCAATAATTTCGTTATTCCCAATGCACAGTTACTCTGGTAAAAAGCTGTAGGTCTCCTTGGGGAAAGGTGGGAAGAAGGTTAACAGTAGAAATTTTGGCAGTGTAACAGGATCATTCCCCAAGGGGACCTGGTGTTCTCCTCATTCAAGGTGCTCTGGGTCTGCAAACTGTCTCAAGTCTGGGAATTGACTAAAGTGCAATGATTCTCTGTGTCAGTAATTCAGGTTAGGATTTTGACTCGACCTAGAACTCTTCTGCTTATAAAGATCAAGGAGGAATTTAATAGACTGCCCATGTATTTCACTTCTAGGTACCCCATGATCTATTAGCCAATGCCATAGCTATATTAGACTCAGACTGTATTGATTGCTGCTTTGAGTTTGCTTTTCATTGTGGTAGCCATGCCATCCTTGACTTTGGTGATTAACTGATGATAGTTGACTTTGACCATCCCGAGATCCTATCATCCCCATAATGTTTAAGGATTTTAGTTTTGTTACAGCAATTGCCACAGTAATATTTGGAGTACAGAGAAGAGCAACCACAGAGCTCTTCTGGGAAGATGGAATAGTCTTAACAAATTTATTTCTCTCAGTATTGGTTAAAAGTGTGTCCTCTGGACATTCCTGGGGTGGGTGGGCAGGTCTTAAATGGTGAGTCCATTCTAGCATTTCAATCTCTCTAAGCCTTTGGATTCCCTCTTCAACTGCATATAAGGCTAACTGGGCATTTCAACCTGAGACATTCTAGCCCATCTTTTGGTCCATGTTTCAGTCAGCCACCCAAACAAACTGTTAAAGCCCTTTCTAACTCCTCAGGTACAGTGTTGAATCCAGAATCTCTGCTTAGTGGGCCCATATCAATAAATTCAGCCTGATCATGCTTTATATTCCTGCCACTTATACAATACACTTAGTATCCATTCCCACACATATTCCCCTGATTTCTGTCTTCATAAGTTGTAAAACTCATGCAGTTCTTTTCGAGTATAGTGTACTTTCTCATTGGTCACATTTTTTACTTCACCTTTTGGGGCTTGTTTTGATTTTAGTCTAGTAATAGTTCTCAAAGTGAAGATGTGTAGTGTGGGTGAGTAAGGAAAAGGATTAGAAATACCTTGCAAGCTACTGACTGAAGGACATTCCTTTGCATTTTTGTCTGGTGAAACATGATTAATCTCTTCAGACAGGTGTTGGAAAACAGATTCCTCAGGGCAAGGTGGAGGTTGGGCAGTGTTTTCTAGAGTTTGGCTCATACCTGTATCAGGACTGGGAAGAGGTCCAGACTCCCTGGGGCAAGCTAGAGGCTGGTGATACAAGCTTGACATTGTACGGTCATCACAGGGCAGGCCATCACAGGTTTACCTGGCAAAGTCTCAGCAGAATTCAGGGTTCCAACTTACCCACTGAAATCACCATCTACCCATGTCTCCATTCCAATCCTCAGGGTTCCACTCCTTTCCAATCAATGCCTTCACTTTAACAAAAGACACCCTGTGAGTTTGAGATTTTAGTTTCCTTTGTAACTCTGCTACTTGTACAATGAAACTCTGGATTTCATTTTCAGAGATCTCAAGTCTGGAACTGCATGAAAAAAATTTTATTTCAGAGCACACATAGCAGCTTTCACATCACCCAAGCGGTGTTAAAGTTGCAAATTGGAAGCCTTTATTTCATCATTTTCTTTTGTAACTGTATCCAGAGTAGTTAGGAAGAGCCAGCCAACATCATTGTACTTTTTGATTCCACAAAACTATGTTAAGGTGATGAAAACACTCTCACCCAGATATTTGCCTCTTATAAGAATGGAAATAGGGGGCTCTGGTGGCGATATTTTGTGTATCTCCATTACAAACTCATTCCATGGATGGTCAGTGGCTTCCTGATTATTGGAAAAGGAAACATTAGTACTCTTGAGTCCAATTAGAGTAGAGAGCCAATTGCAAAATTCCAAGAACCACTTCAGGAATTCCAATTTTAAGATTCTGTTTCTCAAGAACCACTCCTGGTACCAAGCTAAGCTGTATTAGACAGTGCTCTCTAGGGAAACAGAACCAAAAGAAAATACCCATAAATAACATTAGATTTTATAAAATTCTCTCATGCGACCTTGGGGATGCACAAGTCCAAATTCTGCAGGCAGGCTGCAAACCAGGGACTCTGATAAAGTTTCTTGATGAGTTCCCACGAGATGTTGGCTCTCCAAACAGAGGGAGAAATTTACTGAATGCTGAAATCCCCCTTTAAGGTATTCAACTGTTTGGATAAAATATCACTCATTGCTGAGGGAACTCTCCTTGTTTGATTGCAGATGGAATCATCCATATATGCAATCAACTCACTGATGATTGAAGTCCATAAATGTCCTTTTATTACAATTAGCCCAGTGCCTCCTTGTTCAAACAACTAGGCATAATTACCTGGATGAGTTGACACATTAGCCTAAATATCACAGCTTCTAAAATAATCAAATATTTAGAATTAATCTTAACCGAGGACATAAAGGACCTATATTCAGTAAACCACAAAACATTGCTAAAATAAAATAAAGTAGATTTAAATAATGGAAATACATTCCATGTTCATTGATTGTAAAAATAAATATCATTAAGATGTCAGTTCTACCCAAACTGATTTATAGATTCAATGAAATCCCAATAAAAATATCAACAACCTTTTTTACAGAAATGGAAAATCAATAAACAAATTTATTTTGAAGAGTAAGAGACCCCCAAAAGCCAAAAACGTCTTTAAAAAGAAGACTGAAATTGGAGTACTCTCACTTCCTGACTTTAAAGCATATAACTTAGCTACAATGATGAAAAATAGCATGTTCCTGGCATGAACACGGACATATTGACCAATGGACCTGAAATGAGAACTCAGAAATAGACTCTCACATCCACAGTCAAGTGATTTTTGAAAAGCTGTTAAGCACACCCAGCTTGGCCAGAAGAGTTTATTTAACAAATGCTGCTGAGAAAACTGGATAGCCATACCCAAATGAAAGAAAGAAGACCCCTATCTCACACCTTGTAAAAAAAATAACTCAAACTGGATCAAGGACCTAAATATAAAAGTGACAACCACAAGACTCTTAGAAGAAAATGTAAGAAAACATCTTCAAAATCTTATGGTAAGTGGTAGTATCTTAAAACTTATACCCAAAGCACAAACAACAAAAGAAAAAATAGATAAACAAGACCTCTTAAAAATTAAACACTTTTTCATCTCAAAGGGCTTTGTCAAAAGGGTGGAAAGGTAATTGACCTGATCTGAGAAAATATTTGTCAATTACATATTTGATAAGGATTAAATATCCATGATATATAAAGAGATCAAACAACTCAACAACAATAAAAAAACAAACTACCCAATTAAAAAATGGGCAAAAGACTTGGAAGGACAATTGTCCAAAGAGGAAATACTAATGGTGAATAAACATATGAAAAAAATGTTCAACATCACTAGCAATTAGGGAAAAGCAAATCAAAACTACAATGAGATATCACTTTACACCTATTTGGCCACCTTCAAAAACTCAGAAAACTGTAAATATTCGAGAGGATGTGGAGAGATAAGAATGCTTATTCACTATTGGTAGGAATGCCGAATAGTACAGCCACTGTGGAGAACTGTTTGGCAGTTCCTAAGGAATGTGAATATAGACTTGCCATGAGATGCAGCAATACCATTGCTAGGTATATACCCAGAAGAACTGAGACCTGTGATATGAATAGACATCTGCACACTGATATTTATAGTGGCCTTATTCACAAAAGCCAAAAGTTGGAAACAATCCTGGTGTCCATGAACTGTAGAATGGATAAAATTTGTGGCATATACACATGATGGAATATTATGCAACAGTAAGAAGAAATGAAGTCATGAAGCATATGACAACATGGATGAACCTGGAGGTCATTATGTTGAGTGACTGTGCCCAGCCACTCTGGTTCTCTCTTCTTCCCTTTTTCTGAATATCTTATTCCTTTTGAGCCACCTTCTATTTTCATAGTTTCTAGTTATGAGATCATATCTATCACTTTTCTAAACTTTAAGAATAACTGCCTGGCTAGAGTGTAGGGCATTATCTGAACATAATCAACACTGTTTTGCTTGCTATTTTGTTCTGTTAATCTCATTTCTATAACTTATGCAATACTAGAACCAAGATTTCTAAATCCCTAGGCCACTACTATTTTCACTTTGCATAATTACTATTTTAATAGTTGGAAAATCATTTTAATGGTTTTAGCACCCTCTGAATTTTCAATCCATTGGGTTTCTGGAGCCAACTGGCTACCATGCCACTATAGTTTGTTTTTCCTCGGTGGAAAAGTTATATATATATATATCTTTTATTACATATATATATATCTTTTAGATATATATCTTTTATATATATATATCTTTTATAACATCTCAGAGATTGTATAACATCTCAGAAATTTGACAACCACCCACTAGTTTGGTCATTCATTGGACAGATCAACACTACTCAACATAAAGATATACTCAAGGCTAAGATTGATTACACCAAAGGATACATTGCAAAAACAACAGGAAAAAAGATATCCACAGTTGAAGAACAGAGAGGTAAAGGAAAAACAGGATTTGTTTTCCTCCCTCTGTGGGGATTGCATGTACACATTTTTTTCTTTCTAGTTCAAGCTGCAAGGCCATTTGAGAGAGTTCCTTTCCCAGGGAAGCCTACTTGATTCTTTCAGATCACAATTCTTAATCGGAGCTATTCACATGGTTTCGTATCTTCCATGTCACTAGTCATGGTGTAGAACCCAAATCAGGCACCAGATGAATCTCCATATTCACTTTAAACATCTTGTCAATGTGGCTCAGTTTGACCCACTGCTTTGGGAGCATGGAAGAGTTTCATAACCCAGTAACTATGTGAGCATCTCAGTAGTTTATTCTTAGAGTTTGACTAAGGGTCATTGCCATGGCTACAGAGATAAGCATGAACTGAGTAAACAGATATGCTGCATTAACTCTTTTATATATATATATATATATATGATTTATATGTATATAACTTTTAAGCTCTGAGCTCTAGGTACTTCACATATGACATATTTTTTAATCCTCATAACAATCCTGCTAAATGAATATGATTGTTATGATTTTACAGATGAGGACATTAAAGCACAGACATGTAACTATTATGCTTAAGAGCTGAGATCTATATCTAAATATGTTTGGTCTTATATTCTACTCACTGTAACCACATTCCATGGTCAGCTGGGTCAGAAGCAGGCAAATGGAGATAGGTGACAGTAAGTTAAAGACATAGTATGTTTGGCCCCTAAATCTTGATTGATTTTGGATGGAACACTACTCTCAGTAACTTTTAATGGCATGAATTTGCTTTTCCAGCAAAGACAACCGATGTGTTTTTTGTTTGTTTTTTTTTTTTTTTGAGATGGTTTTAAATGCATTTATTAGAAAACATGAAACATTAAAAATATATGGTCCAAGTGTTCAATGTAAAATATTAGAATAATAAGAAAATAAAAAGCAGAAGTAAACTATAAAAATAAAAATATAAACTATTAAAATAAAAACAACAAATGAATAAAAACAAAAAGTCATGATAATACCATGAGTTGAATTCTTGAAAAAGTCAAGAAATAAGAGACAAGATGCCAATG
>JAQZBX010069693.1:0-15535 GCA_029593785.1 Cabassous unicinctus
CACATATATGCATATATATTTGTATATCATTTTACAAATATTGGTATGTATTGTGAAAAATTTGATTTTTACCCACAATAAAAAAATAAAATAAAATAAAATAAAATAAAATATTAAAAAAAAGAAAAACAGCTGTTAGCAGTATATCTTGCAAACAGCCTATAACAATGACTTTGCCAACAATTGTGATAATGTCTTTGCAATTAAGGGGATGGATCAAAGACACTTGTATTTGGCCCAAAAGTGCTTGTGCACAGTCTAGCACACTACAAAAATGTAATGTTTATTGACAACACTGGAGTTCTCTCCATTCTAAACCACTACCTGAGGAGTTTCATAACTTATTGGGGTCAGTTACTATGTAGAGAATCTGAACTCCCCTACACCATCCATGCCAGCAATAAAGAAAGGATACTGATAAGTGAATCAAACTTCCACAATATGAGGACTCATATTCAACAATTTGAGCAGTTTTCCTGCAAGTATGGGTACTCAAAACACTTGACAGCAACCAAAGCACCTATTTTCACAGGTCACCATGTCCAGGACTGGGTGCAAGAAAGAGAAATTGCCTGGCCTTTTCTTTTGCCATACAACTCCCAGGCTACTGGCCTGATAGAAAATAAAAATGGTATATTGAAAAAACAGCTACAGCAGTTATCTCCCAACCACTCATTGCATAGGTGGGCATCTCATGTACAGGAAGCAATTTGGCTGATAAATAGTGCACCAACAACTGGACAAACCATAACATACAAGTGTTTCAGGACCCAGATGTCCACACTGTCAGCAATAAGATTAGAAGTAACATCAGAACAAAGTATTCATCCAATTATAACAGAACAGCGACTTGTATTGAGATTGCCAAAGGCTATACTCAAGGCACCCACCAAATTCTGTGGGGCCTGTGTTGGAAAACACCACCCAAGTGGTTAGGTATTCTTATTCCTTGGGGACAGGAAAAGGAATTAGCAATAACTCTAACTCCTATTTTATATGTAGGAGGTCCCCTTGGTTCTAGTTTACAGACAGCCTCCTATATAGAAGTTTCACTCCTATTACGGCTTAATACACAGACTCCTTTGTATAATGCCCTACCTATGCCATAGAACCCTTGGGGGTTAAAGTCTGGTACACCTCCCAGGGAAAGAAGCCAGTGTTGGGAACTATCTTGTCGGGAGATAGCCTGTAACTTGCATATTGCTGAACAATATGACTTCCCCATGTTAGTTCCTACTAAACATCTTGTATTTTGTCCTTAAGTTAATATTTCTAATTTTTTGCAACAGAAGGAATTGAATTCCTGAAATGGGCAAACAAAGTGGCTGCAACTCATAACCAGACCAGCTTCTGGCTGTGTGGACAGTTGCTGACTTCTCCTGGAGATGGAATGCCTTGGACAGTATTGCCTTTTAATCTGGGGCCTGGAGATCTGCTTTACAAATTTTTCCTGTTGACATTAGCTGGCATAGGTATTAGTATGTGTGTCTTATATTGTTGTGTATTCTGCCTCCTTATGTGCCCCTCAATTACTGCTCAGGGACATTTGGGAAAAGGGCATGTAGAATGTAAGGGTGGCTTTTTGAAGGGTGGAATGTGAGGCCATAAACCAGAAAAGCCATAAACTGCCAGATAAGACCAAAAACAAAACAAAACAAAACAAATACAAACCTGTAAGTTCATATTAAAGTACATGTACTCACTCCTAAGCACAATAGTTATCTGTACTATAACCACTCCTGCTTCATATCAGTAACTTCAAAGAAACATGTTACAATCTTGCAAATCCCAGCATGGCTCTTTGCCTTCCTTATTCTTGCCCTACATAATGCCCTGCAACCTCTTGGGTGTCATGGTATGCTACTCTGAATGCCCTGCAGGGACCAGCTTCTTGGTGTAAGTTCCTAATAAAGGGTTACTATTTTGTTTTATGGAGAGGCCTGCTTCATTTTTTTGGTCTTAAGTGCTCATCAAACTTCAGCAGAACATATTCTGTTCATGGCCAGAAAATGTCATTGTCCCAAAAATTTGATCTTTAGCTATAATGGTAATCAAAAGCATTCTTGAGGAAATTGACAAGATACCTCTAAATTTCATATAGAAATATACACAACCTAGAATAGCAGCAATAGTGTTGAAAGCTCTATTAGTCAACCAAAAGGGTGCTGATGCAAAATACAAGAAATCTGTTGGCTTTTATAAAGAGTATTTATTTGGGGTAGAAGCTTACAGTTACCAGGCTATAAAGTGTAAGTTACTTCCCTCACCACTCTGTTGCCACGTGTTGGAGCAAGATTGCTACCGATGTCTGCAAGGATTCAAGCCTTCCTCTTCCTCTTAAGGCTCCATGGTCCCAGCTTCTTCCAATATAAGCTGTAGGCTGGGATAAGTCTTTTCTCTCTCCTGGGGCTAATTCCCATCCTGGCTCAGCTGCTTTGTTCTCTCCACAAGGTCACCTGTAGACTATCAGGCTCCTTCTCTTCCCGGGGTCTCTGCCATGTCTATGGAGCCTTCTCTCTTTCCTCATGTATCTGCTTCTCTGTGTTCTCCTGTGTATTTACTTCCTGGGGCTCCAGCGTCAAAATAAACTCCAACTCTCTACTCTGCCATGTCAATTCCTCTGTCAGTCCCTCCCCACCAAGGGGATGGGGACTCAACGTCCTACTGACATGGCTCAATCAAAAGCCCCAATCTTAATTTAATCAAGTAAAAGTGAAACTCCTGAATCCAATACAATCTATTATGCCCAGAGGAACAGAACAGTTTACAAACATAATCCAATATCTATTTTTGGAATTCATAAACAATAACAAACTGCTACAAAAGCAAAAGATCAAACTTGGAGCATTAACACTAACACTGTAAAGCTCCAGTACATAAGAGCTTTGACATGAAGACAGTGCTGTACTTGAAAAAGGGTGTACCTATAGATCAATGGAAAAGAGAGCCCAAAAATAAACTCATTCATACGTGGTTGTGGCAGTTTGATATTATTTATGAATTCCAAAAAAAGATTTGAATATGTATGTAAACTGGTCTGTTCCTCTGTGCATGATAACCCTTTGATTGGATTAGATTCTGCTGAGATGACTGATTAAATTATGTTAAGATTAGGGCTTTGATTCAACCACGTCATTAGAGTGTGACTCACCATTGAGTCCCAGCCCCCTTGGTGGGCTGTTTAAACAGACTCACACGGAAGTAGACACACAGAGAAGAAGAACACAGAGGAGGAGAGACAGCTCATTAGATATGGCAGAAGCCCTGGGAAGAGAGATGAACTTGATAGTCTATACCTGACCTTCTGGAGAGACCAGAGCAGTTGTGTCCAGAAAGAAATGAGCCTTGGGAAGAAAGATGAGCCTTATGCCAGCCTACAGCTGAGATGGGAAGAAGCTGGGACTACAGAGCCTTAAGAGGAAGAGGGAAGGCTGAACCCATGCAGACATTATCTGCCATCTTGCTTCAATACATGGCAAATGACTTTGGATGACAAAGTACCTCTTACAGTACCTTGAGTTGGACTCTTTAGGGCCTTGTGACTGTAAGCTTCTACCCCAAATAAATACCCTTTATAAAAGCCAACAGAGTTCTGGTACTTTACATCAGCACCCTTTTGCCTGACTAATACAATGGTCAATTGATCTTTAACAAATATATCAAATCAATTCAATGGGGAAATTAAAGTCATTTCAATAAATGGTGCTGAAACTTCTAGATACTGATATGAAAATATATAAAAATTGACCCTTACCCCATACTACTTCTAAGACATTAAAAAGATCATAGACATAAATGTAAAAGCAAAACTATAAAAATTCTAAAAGGAAACATAGAAGAAAATCTTTGCAACTGTCCTGAAGACTGCAAGGAGCTGTGTAAAGCAACAGCTTCCCACCAAACTTATACTTCAAATCAAAGAGACTCCGACAAGCTCAGCTTGATAACTAATGATCATTTATTTAGGGGACTTATGTGGGGTCTTCATCCTCTGTGGAGGGAGGCGAGATAGCATTTTCTGAGCTTGATCACCCAAGCTTACCGCCAGAAGAGAGAGGTCTTTTAGGGCATGTCTATGAGCAGCTAAGTGGTGGGGGGGTCGGTGGGGACGGACTGTTTGACTGTTCTAAAGAATGCAGTGTATTGTTCAAGAACCGAAGGTACTTAATTTGGCAATACTTATCAAGGTACTCGGGGGATGTGTGTGACTTTTACAGGAAACTGATCTTAAAGAAACAGATGTTTTCATCAGGGTGGAAGTTATAAAATGGTAGAAAGGTTTATTTATACAGGGGTGATCAGGCAGTTTGGAGAAAATTGATAACCGCAGCAGGCTTCCTGAAAAACAGGTTAAATATTCTAGTCCAAGATCTGCTGATTGGTCACGAGTTCATATCCAGTTCCTGAAACTTTTTAACAACTCAGGAATGCTGCTGCAATTTGGGGAAGGGAAAAGAACTGGAAGGGTTGGGAGAGAAAATGCAAAGCCATATATGCCACAGCAACCTTGGAGTAGGCAAAAATTTCTTATATAGGACGTCTTAAAGTGCATGTGCACCTTCCTAAGTACAAGTCATAAAGTGACAAAAATTGATTCATGAAACTTCATCAAAATTAAAAATTTCTGACCTTTGAAATTTAAGAAATTTTTTAATTTAGGAAAATATAAAGTTAAGTTATTGATTGGGAGAAAATATTTCTGTTACAAAGAATTGAAAAAAGATTTACATAAAATATAAATAACTTTTACAACTAAATAAATAAAGAAAAATAACCAAAGTTTTAAATGGGAATAAAAAAACCAAAACACTACCAAAGAAGAATGGCCACTAAATATATGAAAAGATTCTTAACATCATTAGTCCTCAAGGAAATGCAAATTAAAACAATAATGAGAAACAACTAGTATAGCTAAATTGAAACTTCAATGAGATAGCATTAGAATGGCTAAAATTAAAAGGAGTAACAATTCCGAATTTTGGCAAGGATATGGAGCAACTGGAACACATATGTATTGCTAATGAGAATGTAAAACAGTACAGCCCCTAAGAAAACAATTGGCAGGTTCTTGAAAAAGTTAAGCATACATTGACCAGATGAACTGTCAACTTCACTCTTACTTAGGTAAGAAAAAGCAAAACTTATGTCTACTCAAAACTTGTACTTAGAATGCTCATAGCATGTTTAATTATAATAGCCAAAAACCAGATACAACTAATTTGTCAGGAGAGAATTGATAATCAAATTGTGGTGTAGCTATACAATGAAGTGCATTCCAGCAATAATAAATATACTATTGACGCATCCAACAACTACCGATGCATGAAACTACATTATGCTGAGTGAAAGAAGTCAAACACAAAAGACCCTATTACTGCTTTATCCTTTTATATAAAACTCTAGAAAATAAACACCAATGTCTCTTGACAGAAAGCTTACTAGTGGTTATTTGGGGCTGAAGTTTCTGGGAAGAAGCTGTGAGACTGACTGCAAAAGAGCACAATGAAACTTTCGGGGAGATGGAAATGTACTATATCTTGATTGCAGTGATGGTAACAGCAGTGTAAACATTTGTCAGAACCTATCAAACTGTATGTTTAAAATGGCTATGGTTCATGGTATTTAGATTATGACTGAAAAAGATTATATTTTTTAATGAAAAATAAAATGCAAATGTGTAATCATTATGCAAAAATAAATAAAGCCAAAGATAAAGAGTTTAGTGCTGGTTTGGTATCACTACCATTATTAAGAACCTATGTTCAACCACATACCTGCAAATTCCCAGAGTTCACCTGCTCCCTCCCCCAACCCTCCCGACCCTAGCCCCCTGAAAAACCAGCACGGCACAACCCAATAATATCATTGTACCACTCTCATGCCTCTCCACTAAATGTTCTTTTGGCAATATGGCAGGGAAGGGTTACTGGTTTAGGGTGCTGGATGTGGGGGAGCATTCGAGACTGGGCACACCTGGGCAGGTTTCTAGGGAGTGAGTGAGTGTTCATCCTGTCATAGTGTGTTGTATCAGTGAGTGGAGACCCACATAGTGAGCGGGAAGGTATTGGACTCCCATCCTGGGGAGTCCTGCTATGTTCTCAAATAGAGGGGCAGGAGGCTCAAGTGCATAGGTAGTGCCTAATAGAAGAGGACAGACCAGTATGTCAAGCCCTTTATGTTGTTGCTAGTAACTATGAATCTTGTTCTTCAAGGAGTGAAGCCTGGTGGTTGCCATGGACAAAAAAGTATACGGTCCAAAATGTAAACCATAGTGTAAACCATTCATGATTGTTAGTAGCTATGCTTCAATATTTGTACATCAATTGTAAAAAAATGTACCATCCACATATAAAATGTTATTAATAGGGGAAAGGGGAAAAGGGGGAGGATGTTGGGTATATGGGAATCCCCTATATTCTGTATGTGACTTTTCTGTAACCTAAAACTTCTTTGAAGACAAAATAAAAAAAAAAGTCTTCAAAGAAGACTTTGAATAAAAGGAAGAAAATGTCACTGTACATACAAGACAACAGATCTTACAGTGATGAAAGACATAATGTCAAAAAATTTTTAAAAATATTTTTTCATTATTTTTTATTATTCCAACTTTTTAAAAATTTTTAAATTTTATTTATTTTTTAAACTATCATTATTATTTCATTTTCTTATTAATTGTATTTGGTTATTTTGTTGGCTTCGTTTTGAAGATGTTTCAGATTACAGAAGGGTTACGGCTATGGCAGAGAAGGATCATTGGTGCTGGGTGTCAGTGATGGGGGTACATGGGAGGAGGTTCACCTGGGACATACATAAAAGGCATATAAATGTGTTCAGGTGTTCATGGTACATTGTAACAGTGGGTAGATAGTCACACAATAACTGAAAGAATATCGAATTCCCATCCTGGGAAGCTCTGCCACATTCTCTAATGGAAAAGTAACAATCCCCTGAGTACAGGGGCAATGACTAGTGAAGGAGGATGATCCATTGGGAGGCCCTTGATATTGAAGACTGTATTTATGAAACTTTACTTTTGAAGTGGAAACTTATCCTAGTATTATAAGGTGCCTAAGATTTACCTCTTGATAGTCCCTTTTTTTGCTCAAATGTGGCCTCTCTCTAAGCCAAACTCAGCATATAAAGGCATTACCTTCCTCCAGCATGGGACATAACTCCCAAGGACCTGGCACCAAGGGATTACCACAAAGCACCAACTAGCAATGCAACTGGAGAACAACCTTGACCAAAAGGGGGAAAAGGTAAAGACATGAGTTTATATGGCTAAGAGACTTCAAAGTAAGTTGGGAGGTCAATCCAGAGGTTATGCTTATGCACGTCTCAGCAGGATCTCATTGACTGGCAAAGTAAATACTACCTCGAATAGCAGGGCTCCTGAGGGCTCTGGAGATATCCAGACACTATAGTCAGGGCAGATAACTCGGGAGTTTGGGGCCTTGCCAGTGGGTGCTACTTTTGAATTTATGCTCCCCAAGGTGACAGAGTTGGACTCAGTTGTGGTTTCCCTACACATGGCTCTTCTGTCCTTCTATTTGAACCTATAGTTAGTACTAGAGTTGACAGGTGTACATCAAAGAGACTTAAATCTTTGGGCTGTCCATGTACCATTTGGGCCCTGAATCTCAACAGAGTTGCAACACCTATTCTCTAGTTTATTGGACTCACCCAGGACAACTAACAAGGTGATGATGATAGATAACGACCATCCCAAGGAACCGAGAGAGTCTACAACTGCAAGCACATCCATCTGCTCTATGAGATCAAAGGCCCCTTTCAATTAGAGGTGGTGTGGCATCACCATCCCAGAATCCTCAGGATTATGGAATGAACTATGGACTAAAGTAGACCTACTGGTATTCTACTATAGACTTATTGTGATTCTAGCAATGTAAGAACTTATATCATTGATGTGGAGGCAGTGGCCAATGGAGGTTCTGAGGGCAGGGAGAGGGAAAACAGGTGTAATATGGGGGTATTTTCGGGACTTGGGAATTGTCCTGAATGACATTGCTATGACAATACAGGTCATTATATATCTTGCCATAACCTACAAAATTGTGCGGGAGAGAGTGTAAACTATAATATAAACTACAATCCATGCTTAGTGGCAATGCTCCAAAATGTGTTCATCAATTGTAATGAATATACCACACTAGTGAAGGATGCTGTTAATGTTTGAAAATGTGGGAGGTGTAGGGAGTGGGGCATATGGGAATCTCCTACATTTTTTTATGTACCATTTATGTACTCTAAGTATCTTTTAAAAATAAAAATAAAAATATATTTTAAAAAAAGAACCTATGTTCCTTCAATCTTTTCACGTCACCATTCTCAACATGCTTCCTTCTCATGAACTTAGAAGTTTTCTCAAGCTCCAGTCATCCTCTACTTCAGTCAGCACAAATGAAAAAGCAAAGGAGAGCTTGCCTCCTCCATCCCTTTAAAAACGCTTCTTGAAATTGTTTATACCACTTCTTTTTCTATCCCACTGACTTGCACTTGGTTGTACGGCCATAATTAGTGGCAAAGGAGACTGGGAAATGTAGTGTTTATTGATGGCCATTTACTTAGATAGCAGTTAGAATTTATTGCTAAGGAAGAGAAAAAGAAAGAATATTGAGGGAGGAGAAAATCTAGTCATCTCAGCTATATTCCCTCAAACTTTTATAAACCTAGAGGTCATTTCACAATTTAGAGTAAAATAAGAGAAACTTCTAAGTTTCTCTAATAAAGGAAAATAATCCATTAATCTTTGCTTTCCTGACTGGGAATAAAACTAATCAATTGGAAAATAATCACTAGACCCCTGCTTTATGCAAGTTATGCTGTGGGCTACTTAAGGAAATTCAACAGGTTACCATGGATTATTCTTTTTTAAAACATATATTTTTATTAGAGAAGTTGTGAACTTACAAAACAATCATGCTCATGTGTGGAATTCCCATACAACATGCCCCCACATTACACTGTTGTGGAACATTTGTTACAGATTATGAGATAATATCATCAGACTATCACCACTAACTATGGTCTATAGTGTACATTTGGTATATTTTTTCCATACTCCTGGAGGTTATTCTTAAAAGCAATATTAGTCAAACCTGGTGAGCCAACCCAATTCTATTTGTCTGTGACATTTTTCACACTTGTATGACCAGATTTTTTTTGGCTACTCTATTAGGCTAAGGAGTGTGCACCTTTCTTAACCCTACCTCCCATGAATATATTGCCCAAAGGTGCTCCCTCAATTAAAAAGAGCAGCTTCCTTAAATAATTTTATGTTTTGTATTAATTAGAATTCCTTCAAGCAACAAGCTCAGTTTTTGTTTCTTTGGACTCAGTGTACTTGGGGATAGAAAAGTATTAAGGATTTGAAAAATGATTGTAGAGTTTAAAGAATTCCTGCGTGTTTCTTTCTACTTGGTCTTGTGTAAAGCAGTCTCCAAGGCAGAGAGGGAATGTACCTATTGTATAAAACCCTCACCCTATGCACGTGCTTGAAGCAGAAATAGTTTTCAGGTATGCCTGTTAGTTTTAATTTGTGATACTGAACTGCTTTTTGTCCCGGCTGATGGTTAGTATATCTTAATGGGCAAAGCACTACTCTAAAGTTGTGCTTTAGATGCTTGTAGTAGAGAATAGGCAACAGAAGATTACATAAAAACATTTGCCTCAATTTCCCTGCAAAAAAAAGAGCCCAGAAACCAGACTTGATCAAGTAACAGATTTTTAAGGGTAAAGGAACACAAAAAAATGGCCTGCTTTTCACACACGTGTGTACACACACACAGGCATATACACAAAACCCCAGGTTTTCTATTAAGCAGTACTTACAATATTTTATGGTAGTTTAATATATTGCATATCTAGACTGTATCATGCTAATTGCTTTATTGTCATTACTTGCCAGTGCTTAGGTAGCAGTCATGTAGTAAATATATTTGATTAAATGAATGAATTGCTTTTCTGACAAAATGGGATTTTTAATCCACGAAATTAAGCACAAGCTTCATCTTAAAACAGGTGCCCTTCATAGACTTATCATGGCCACTGGTGGGTATCCATCACTGAAATTTTTACATGCAAGAGAGCCCTGTTGACAAATGTCATTAATAGGCATGCATTGACAGAGTTTTCAGACAGATTCTACCTTTCAATGAAATAGGGTTTTCTGATTTGAAATATAAATAAGAAATTCAGTGTAATCAGTACACACAGAAGAGCTCTGCAATATTCCCTAGGTCAGAGACACATGCCCTGGAATTTTACATCCAAAGGCACACAGTTGTTGCTGATACCAGTTACATTAAAAATTGCTTCTCTCAACCTTCTGAAATACAGTAAAGCTGGGGAAGTCCTCCAATGAAGCCTGTTATGGATATATGATGGGGACCAATACATCTTGTTTAGATGTACCATATAAAGCTCTGTGTGTTATACACATGCACACACACTTACACAGTCTTGTAAACAAGAGTACACATAGGCAGAAGCACAGTCTTTACCACCTCTGCCTTCCCTAGAACCCAGAATAACAGAGCTTGACACAGGGGTGATTTTGAAATTGTTACCACGGAATTAAACAGTTATCCCAGGGGTGATTGGCTAAAACAGTCACTGATCAGCCATAGGAACTATACTGCATTTATTTCAAATCAAGGCAGAAATTGTTTTAAAAGAAGGCAGAAGTTGGTAACTCATAACTAAGTTTATTCATCAACCATCCAAAGACCTGTCTGCACAAAAATGTTCTCATCTACATTCTGCTATGTGGTTTGGAATCCTTAGCATTAGGTTGTATCATTTAGGATAATTTAGCAAACGCATGGCATTGAAGATGTATTGTTCAACATACCTTCTGACCCACTTCTAGCAAAGATCAGAAAGTCCAACACTATTTCCCAGACTCCTTTCAACTGGAGGTCTGAATATAGTTTAGTTTCTGCCTACTAGATATGTTTTTTATGAGACTTGAATTTGAGAACTGAATGACATGGAGAGAGGATGCTAGTTTTTGCTGTTGTTATATATGGTGGAGGGTGGTATCCATCTGGAACAGGCAGCAAGTTGCTACCAATCACGGCAGCCTCCTTTTTAAGGCAAAACCAGCAGCCTCCTTAGGTTTCTGGCCCAGCATTGTGATTTTGAGAGTCAACCCCGAAAATGTATCCTCCTCCTATCACTGTGAAGGACAATTTTCTTCCTATAATAAATCCACTTTTATTTGACTATCTAGAGTATATTCTTCCTTTGTGACTGATAAAATCAGGAAAATAATATATTGTGCTAGGGAGGAGTTCAAGAGGATATCCTTATTTGTCATAGGGCTCCCTCTATATTTCTTTTTTTTTTCACTTTCTTTTTTTTTTTAAAGATACTTCAATTACACAAATGTTACAGAGAATATATAGGGGATTCCCATATGTCCCGCTCCCCACACCTCCCACATTTTCCCACATTAACAACACCCTTCGTCAGTGTGGTACATTCACTGCAATTGATAAACACATTTCATTGAAACTAAGCATGGATTATAGTTTACATGGTAGTTTACACTCTCTGCCATTTGACTCTGTAGGTTATGGCTGGATATATAAAGGCCTGTATCTGCTATTGTAATGTCATTCAGGATGATTTCCAAGTCCCAAAAATGCCCTCCACCTTATACTTCAAACAATAGTTTTCTTGACTCCACTTCTCCACTTCTAATTTATGGGTGCTATGAAAATATTTTTATAAGAATTGATTGTTGTGTATGAAGATATAAAATAGAAAGGTTTTGCATTAATCAGAATACATATATCTATGACTATAGCTATGTCTACTCTTTCCTTCCTTCCTTCTCTCCCTTCTTCCCTCCCTTTGTAAACCATCTATGATAAGGATAAGAGTATATCAGCTAAATATGTTGTGCATAAGCTGGGTCCTGAGCTGGTGAAGAGAGAAAAATTATCTGCTGTTCTTAGGAAGAATCGCTTACCAATGTCAGGAAATACAAGGAAGATGTTTGAAGGGTATTCTCCAGGGTAGATAATCTTATGTGTGGAACTGAGTTTTTAGACTTCTGGAGGTCATTTCATAAATCAAAATCATGCACTTCTGAGAAGATAAAATCATGCAAGCTGTGATGGTTAAGTTCATGTGTCAACTTTGCTAGGTCTTGATGTTCAGTTTGGTCAAGCAAGCATGATTGGTACAGTGAGGGTATTTCATAGATGGATTTGCATCTATTGTTGGTTTATTGCATCTATGGCTGCTTTCCTCTGCAATCATCAAAGGACACTGCATTCAGCAATGGGGAGAGTCTGCTCATCCAATCAGTTGGATCTTAAAACCAGAACAGAGGATTTCAGAAGTCAAAATGAAGGATTCCTGCCTCTACCTCAGCCAGTCAACTTGTCCTGGGTAATTCAACCTCACTTTCATCAGAGTTTCCAACTTGCACCCAACCTGTGGAATATGTATTTGCCAATCCCCATGTTCACATGAGCCGATTCATAGAATAAATATATATAAACACTCTTAATATTGATCTCTTTTGATTCTGTTTCTCTGGAGAACTATGACCAACACACAAGCTATTCAAACACTGTCTCAAGAAGGATCAGCAACTTGGACTACTTTCACTTCAAATATCCATGACTACTCTTCCTACTTCTACCTCATCTGTCCAGGGCCAGAGACTTGTTCATCCTGATCCTGCCCCTCACTGGGGTTCTCAAGCCAGTAGGGATTAAGATAGCAGACTGTAAACTCTTAACCTCTCCCTCCCAAACTCTGGGTCTATTGTTCTCTAGTTCTGAAAAAGTAAGAAGAAGGAGGAGTAATAATTTCAAACTTTTCTCCTTGGCTCTCAATTTTTTTCTAACTATCCTAGAAAACTCATTAAGGCTTCTTGATTATGGCTTTGAAATCCAGATAAATTTATTTATGGTCTGTAACAAATTAGTAAGCTTTGTAAGATTTTTTCACCTGAAAGTTGAAAGAAGTCTTCTGAAAAAGATATTAGCCATAGAAAAGGTAACTGCTCACCACAGTCATAATTTGAATTAAATTTGTTAAGACCTGAGATATATTTATCTCCTTGATGAGAGAGATCTGGGTGGATGGACAGTGGAGACTATCATAAGAAGGCAAATGGACAATGGCAGGAGAAGAGACATAGTGGGAGGCAGCTGAGAAGCAGAGTGGTTTTGCCTGCCATGAATCAACTGCTACATGTTTTCTTCTCTTTATCCCTATTGAGTGAAATTTTTCATTCAGAAAAATAAAGAAAAAATGTAGGCAATAGTTCTGGGATTAAAAAAATGAAAATGTGAAAGAAAAACATGTAATGCATTTCTAAATATTTTACAGTTTCCATATTTGAAGGAAAATTTTTAAAAGATTCATCAGTACCTGGGGAATATTTTTAAAGTATTTTTCATGATTTGAAATTACTGAATATTTATTGATTTGGGACAGAACAGAAGAATATATTCTTAAGGGAGGGGAAATTATTTTATTACAAGGAAGAGAATTGAAGAGAGGTCACTCTGTATAAAGCACATATTGTGAAAATAAGAGTAATATCTTTACAATCCAGAGAATACCTGGAAGTCCATGTTCACCTTTAAATTGACTTTGGGGGATTTACCTTTACAGATTATTGATAGTATTGACATACTTTGTTCTCTCTCAGATTAAAGGATGTAATGCTCTGGTATCAAACAAGAAGGCCAATTCAGGTTTTTCCTACTTTGATTTTAACTGTCACAAATAGTTAACTTACTCCTCAAAAGCTTAATGTGGTCTTGGACTTAGGTAGTCAAATGAGATTAGATAAAGGCACAATTCCTAGAATTCTTTTTAGAAAGAAGTCTAGGACTTATTAAGTTTGACAGATGATATAAACCCTTAGAAGAATTTTTATTAATGTTTATTAAATCAAAGTAGTTATTTCTGTAGCTAACAAGAACTCTTGTTTCAAATTTATAAATAGAAGTTTGTTTTTCTCTTACCGAAAATTCCCAAAACATTTTTCATTTCCTTTGCCTCTGTTTGGGAGGGCAGTAAAATTTTTAAGTAAAATGAATATGGTCATTGTGACAATTTGAAGCTCTTTGTGGATCACAGAAAATATAATTTTTTCCTGTTGGTGTGAGACCCTTTGATTGGATTGGATTCAGTTGGGGAGTCTTTGATTGGATTAGTTCAGTGAGGGGTGACCCAGGGTGGGTCTTGATCCTCTTGCGGGAGTCCTTTATAATTGGAGGACTGAAAGCAGCAGACACACAGAGAAAAAGCTGCAGAGACAGAGAGATGGAACTCAAGAGCTGCTGGAGGAACCCAAGAGAAATGAAGCCAAAGACAGAGCAGCCAGAAGATGAAGCAGATGCTTCCATGTGCCTTGCCATGTGGAAGGAGTCCAGGATCACTAGCAGTGGACCTTTGGTGAGACAGCATATCTGAAAATGCCTTGACTTGGACATTTTCACAGCCTCAGGACTGTAAGCTTTTAAACTAATAAATTCCAATTATAAGAACCAACATATTTCTTGTACATTGCTTCCAGTAGCCTTTAGCAAATTAAAACAGTCATCATTGTTGGAGATGTTTACAAAAACTCATGCATGGAGAGGAGAAATCTCCATAAACTAGAAAACCCATGGCATCATGTTAACCATGTCATCATGTCCCTGAGAACATAGGATTTAGCTATCATCAAAGTAAATAGATACATCAAGAATCAAAATATTTATGTTAGCTCAAATGGAGTTTTTCCACTGCAGGGACTGGGTTGAAGTCTATCTCCATTTACCTTCTTTTGATAGTCCATCTTACTATTGTCTTCCACATGTGGCACCTGAATTTGAGTGAATATCCCTAGAAGATGCCAAATAATCACACAGTAGGATATGTTCACTAACTACTAAAGAAATGACAAGGATAGTAGCATTTGAAATGAAAATGCTATGAATGGTCAACGTAATAGTAGACATTCCCAATCTGTAACAATGTGTTTACTGATAAAACAATATTAGGTTCCAGTTTGGGATTCGTCCTCTAAAAACGCACCTCTATTTTTTCAACAGAATTAACTCAAACTAAGTTAACTTTTGTGCTTTTTGAATAGCAGCAACAGGATACAATACATGTAGTTGAAATAATGTGGATTCTGACAGACTTGAGCCTGAATTCTGGTTCCTCTAGACCTTGGATGTTCAGCTTCTTTGAACCTCAGTTTCCTTTAAAAAAAAAAAGCATATAATAATAAATGCCCAGCATGTTTTCAGTTAAAATAATATGAGATGAGGGGTAGCAGATATGGCTTAAGCAGTTGAGTGCCCACCTCCCACATGGGAGTTCCTGGGTTCAGTTCCTGGTGCCTCCTAAAGAAAAACAATGAGCAGACAACAAGCAAAAGCAATGAGCATTCAACAAGCAAAACAACAAGCAAACAGGCGCAGGAGCCAACTCAGGGGAGCCAATGTGGCTCAGTGGTGGAGCGCCGGCCTCCTACATACAAGGTCCCAGG
>JAQZBX010069694.1:0-15536 GCA_029593785.1 Cabassous unicinctus
ATACTTGTCAAAATGTCCAATGCTCAATACAAAGAGAAAATACTCAAGTAAGCAAGAGAAAAGAGAACCATCACATACAAGGGAAGCACAATAAGATGGAGTGCTGATTTCTCATCTGAAACCATGGAGGAAAGAAGATAGTGGCATGACAAAATCAAAGTACTAAAAGAAAAAACTTCCAACCATGAATTATCTATCCAGCAAAACTGGCATTCAAAAATGATGCAGAGTTCAAAATATTCACAGATAAACAGAAATTAAGAGAGTATGTCAATAAGAAACTGGCACTTCAAGAAATACTAAAGGAAGTTCTACACTTTGAAAGGAAAAATCAAGGGAGAAAGAGTTGGAGGAGACTTTAGAAACATCTAAAAAGACAAAAACAGAAACAAAACAATATATGACCTACATTAATACAGAGAAAATATGGCTGAAGTAAGAAATTTGTTGTGAGTAATAACACTGAATGCTAATGGATTAAATATACCACTCAAGAGGCACAGATTGGCAGAATGGATAAAGAAACATGATCCATCTATATGCTGTCTACAAGAAACCCACCTTCAATGCAGAAATTCAAGGAGGCTGAAAGTAAATGGCTGGAAAACAATTTTACAAGCTAACAATAGCCAAAAAAAGGCAGGAGTAGCTATTCTAATATCAGACAAAATAGACTTTAAATGCAAAATTATTGTAAGAGACAAAGATGGACACTATATATTACTAAAAGGGGTAATCTCTCAAGAATAGAGAACAATCATAAACATTTATGCACTGAATAGGGGTGCCTCAAAATATGTGAGGCAAACTCTGGGAAAGCTAAGTGGAGAAATAAATGCCTATACAATTATAACAGGGCACTTTAATACACCATTATCATCATTAGACAGAATATCTAGACAGAGAATCAATAAAGAAACAAACACTTTCAACAATACATTGGAGGACCTGGACTTAATAGACATATAGAGATCACTATACCCAAATACAGCAGGATTTACATTCTTCTCAAGTGCACATGGATATTACTCCAGATAGACCACATGCAAGGCCACAGAACAACTCTCAATGAATTCAGAAAGATTGAGGTTATACAAAGTAATTTCTCTGATCACAATGGAATGAAATTGGAAATCACTAAGGGCCAGAGAAACAGGTTAGGCAAAAGGATATGAAAGTTCAACAACACACTCTTAGACAAACAGTGGGTCAAGGAGGAAATCTTAAAAGAAATCAGTAACTACCTGGAAATTAATGAAAATGACAACACAACATATCAAAACCTATGGGATGCAGCAAAAGCAGTCCTGAGAGGGAAGTTCATAGCCATAAATACATATATTAAAAAAGAAGAAAGAACTAAAATTGAATACCTAACTGCACACTTGGAGGAATTATAAAAACAACAACAAATTAACCTAAAAGAAGTAGAAAGAAGGAAATTACAAAGATCAGGGCAGAGCAAAATGAAATAGAGAATAGGAAAGCACTAGAAAATATTAACAAAACCAAAAGCTGGTTTCTCAAGAATATCAATAAAATTGACAAACCCTTAGCCAGACTAACAAAGAAAAAGAGAGGACAGATGCAAATACACAAAATAAGGAATGAGCAAGGGGATATCACTACTGACTCCAAAGAAATAAAGAGTATCATAAGAGGATACTTTGAAAAATTATATGCCAACAAGAATGATAACTTAGAGGAAATAGACAAGTTTCTAGAAATGCACAAACAGCCTACATTGATGAAAGAAGAAATGGATGAACTCAACAGTACAATTACAGGTAAAGAGATAGACTCAGTCATCCAAAACTTCCAAACGAAGAAGAGCCCAGGGCCAGATGGCTTCACAGCTGAATTCTACCAAACATTCCGGAAAATGCTAACACCAATTTTACTTAAGTGCTTCTAAAAAATAGAAATAGAAGGAATATTGCCTAACTCATTCTATGATGCCAATATTACCCTCATACCAAAACCAAACAAAGATACCACAAGAAAGGAAAATTACAGACCAATTTTTCTAATGAACCTAGATTCTAAAATCCTCAACAAAATACTTGCTAATTACATACAACAACATATCAAAAGGATTATAAACCATGGTCAAGTGGGTTTCCTCCCGGGTATGCAAGGATTTTTCAATATAAGAAAATCAATCAATGTAATACACCACATAAACAAACTGAAAAAAAAAATCACATGATCATCTCTATAGATGCAGAAAAAGCATTTGACAAAATACGGCACTCTTTCCTGATAAAAACACTGCAAAAGATAGGTATAGAAAGAAGCTTTCTGAATATGATAAAGGGTATATATGAAAAACCCAAAGCTAACATCATCTTCAATGGTGAAATCCTAAAAGCCTTCCCTCTGAGATCGGGAATAAGACAAGGGTGCCCACTATCACCACTCCTATTTAACATTGTCCTAGTAGTACTTGCTCAAGCACTGAGGCAAGAAAAGTGTATAAAAGGCATCCAGATTGGAAAAGAAGATGTAAAAATTTCATTATTTGCAGACAACATGATCCTATACATAGAAAACTCAGAGAAATCTACAACAAAGTTTCTAGAACTTATAAAGGAGTTCAGTAATATTGCAGGCTATAAGATCAATGCTCAAAAATCAGTAGCATTTCTGTACACCAATAATTAGCAATCGGAGGAGGAAATCAAGAAAAAAATGCCATTTACAATAGTAACTATAAGAATCAAATTCCTAGGAATAAATGTATCTAAAGATGTAAAGGACTTATATACAGAAAACTACACAAGACTGTTAAAGGAAATCAAAGAAGACTTAAATAAATGGAAAAATATTCCCTGTTCATGGATAGGAAAACTAAATGTCATCAAGATGTCTATCCTACCCAAACTAATCTACAGATTTAAAGCAATCCGAATAAAAATTAACACTATATTTTTTAAGGAACTGGAAAAACTAACCACAAAATATATTTGGAAAGGTAAGAGGCCCTGAATTGCCAAAGACAATGAAAATGAAAAATGAAGTTGGAGGAATCACATTACCGGACTTTAAAACATATTACAAAGCTACAGTGATCAAAACTGCATGGTATTGGCACAAGTATAGACTTGCTGACCAATGGAATTGAACTGAGAGTTCTGATATAGATCCTTGCATATACAGTCATCTGATATTCGACAAGGCTACCAAGCCACTCAGTTGGGAGAGAATGGACTCTTTAACAAGTGGTGCTTTCAGAAATGGATATCCATTTCCAAAAGAATGAGAGAAGAATACCATCTCACACCTTATACAAAAATCATCTCCAGATGGATCAAAGATCTAAATATAATAGCCAAAACCATAAAGACCTTGGAAGATAATGTAAGAAAGCATCTACAGGACTTTGTAATAGGAAATGGTTTCATGAACTTCACAGCCAAAGCATGAGCAACACGACAAAAAAATAGATAAATGGGATCTCCTCAAAATTAAAAACTTCTGCAGCTCAAAGGAAGTTATTAAGAAAATAAAAAGACAGCCTACCCAATGGAAGAAAATATTTGGTAACCATATATCTGATAAGAGCCTAATATCCTGCATATATAAAGAAATACTACACCTTGAAAATAAAAAGACAAGCAATCCATTTAAAAAATGAGCAAGCGACATGAAAAGACACTTCTCCAAAGAAGAAATACAAATGCCTAAAAAGCACATGAAAAAATGCTCGACTTCGCTTGCTGTCAGGGAAATGCAAATCAAAACTACAATGAGATACCATCTTACACCCATCAGAATGGCAGCTTTTAAAAAAACAGCAAATTCTAAGTGTTGGAGAGGATGTGGAGGAATAGGAACCCTCATCCACTGCTGGTGGGATTGTGGAATGGTCCAGCCACTGTGGAGGACAGTTTGGCGGTTCCTCAGAAAACTAACAATAGATCTTCCATATGATCCAATGAATCCACTCCTGGGTATATACCCAGAAGAACTGAAAGCAAAGACACGAACAGATATATGCACACCAATGTTCATAGCGCCATTGTTCACCATTGCCAAAGTTGGAATCAGCCCCGGTGCCCATCAACAGAAGAATGGATAAGCAAAATGTGGTACATACATACAATGGAATATTACTCAGCTGTAAGAAGGAATACAGTGCTAACACATGGAATAACGTGGATGAATCTTGAAGACCTTATGTTGAGTGAAGCAAGCCAGACATTGAAAGATGAACAGTATATGACCTCACTGATTTGAACTGAGGAAAGAGAGCATTCTCTGAGAACAATTGTCTGAAAGATAGGTTAACAAGGGAGAGAAAGAAAGAGTAGGCTGTGAACCATCCCCCATATGGACACAATCTATGGTAAAGGGATAGAGTATAGTTGCATATTCAAAGATAGGACAGTTGTGTATTCATATTACTGGTTTGGTGGTGCGGGGTTAACGGGAGTGTAGATTAGGAAGGGCAGGTTGGAATATCCAGGGCATGTAACTATGAATCTTGTCATTCCATGAGTCAAGACTGCAGAGTTTTGTGTGCCACAGAGGGATGGGGTGGAAGGAACAGTTAAGATCAAATGGGGTATTTATTGGTAATGGGAAATGGTTTTCATTACCCTACAGTAATGGACACAGGACATGGTAAATATCATCAAAAATTATTAAACTGTACAGTCTAAATTGGAAACTATACTGTAAACCATGAACAATGTTTAGTTGCTATATTTTACTATCTGTATAACAATTATAACAATGCTAACATCCATTTAAAAAAAGGTTTTAATATGGGGTGGGGAAGGGGGAGGGAGGTTGGGTATGTGGGAGTCTTTAGTATTCCGTGTGTGACTCTGCTGTGACCTGAAACTTCTTTGAAAATTAAATGAAAATTTGGGAGACACTGGGGAATGAGAGGGGGAAGGTGTCATGGTATACTGGACATCCGATAATGCAGTGATAAAAGGAAAAAATAATATTTTTTTTTAAAAAAAGGATTTTTTCCCCAATTTTTTTGAATGTCCCAATCCACTAATTATATTTTATTTTGAGTTTAGTTTCTTTTTTCTTTTCTTCTGATCTTCCTTGTACTAATCTCTTGTATTTAAGCTTATCATTATTATTTCTTTTTCCTACTAATTGTATTTCATTATTATATGGGCTTCATGTTCAGGGAAGGTTTGGATCACACAAGGGTTCCAATGGGGGCTGCAGAAGTTCATTGGTGGGGAGTGTCTGGGATGGGGGATTCATGGGAGTAAGTTCATCTGAATATACTGAAAGATATATAAAATTGTTCAAATCATCAAGGGATGGGACATGGTCACAGAGGGTAGACAATCACTCAAAAAAGAGGGAATCTGAATTCCCAGCCTGGAGAACTCTGCCACATTCTCCAAGGGAGCAGCAGCAGTCCCCTGAGTGGAGAGGCAGTGTCTGGCAAAAATGGATGACCTAGTGATGGGTTCTTGTTATTGAGGGCTAGCCTTATGAGTCTTTGCTCTTGTAATTGAAACTTAACCTTCTGTTATAGGGTGCCTAAGGGTTGCCATCTGAGAGCCTCCTTGTTGCTCAAATGTGTCCTCTCTCTAAGCCAAACTCAGCATATGAATGCATTACCTTCCTCCCAACGTGGGACATGACTCCCGGGGATGAGCCTCCCTGGCAACGAGGGATTAATACCAAGTGCCAACTGGCAACACAATTGGAAAAAGACCTTGAATAAAAGGGGGAAAGAGTAAAGAGAAATGAATTCACGTGGCTAAGAGACTTCAAAGAGAGTCGGGAGGTCATCCCAAAGGTAATGCTTACGCACACCTCAGTAGGATCTCAAAGAACACCAAAGTGGATATCACCCCACACAGAGGGGCTCCTGAGGGCTCTGGAGACACCCAGGTCCTATATAATTGAGGATAGCCCCAGAGATTGATGCCTTCTTAGTGGGCTCCTCTTTTGAATCTGTGCTCCTGAGAGTGACAGAGTCAGACTCAAATAAGTCCTCCCTGCACATGGTCCATCAGTCCCTCCTATTCAAACCTATATGTGATGCTGGAGTTCTTACATTTACTTCCAGAGACTGGAGCCTCTGGCCTACCTATATGCCAGCTGTGCCTGCAATCTTGGTTCATCTGTAACCCCTACCCTATAGCTCCATGGACTCATCCAAGTCACCTGGCAGGAGACGACTATGGGCAGCGGCCATCCCAGGGAATGGAGAGGGCCTGCAGCTGTAGGCAGGATAATCCCATCCACCATATCCATGGAATATAAACCCTCTCTCACTTGGAGGTGGAGTGGACATCACCATCCCAAACTCCCCAGTATTGGGGGAAGAGCTATGGACTAGAATGGACTTGGTGGTGTTCTGTCGTATATATTGTGATTCAAGCAATGGAAGAAATTGTAACAGTGAGGCGGAGACGGTGGCCACTGGACATTTTTGGGGCAGGGAGGGGAGGGGCAGTTGAAACACAGGGGCTTTATCGGGACTTGGGGTTTGTCATGAGTGGCGTTGCGGCGACAGATGTCGCCATTTTGCATCACCATATACAACACAGAACTGTGTGGGAGAGAGGGTGGTCTATGATGTGAAATGCGGTCTCTGCTTCATGGCAAGGCCCCAGGATGTGTATATCCTTTGCGGGTGATGTGCCACACTGATGAAGGATATTGGTGTTGGATGTTGTGGGAGGTGTGGCAAGTGGGGAACATAGGAATCCCTGTAATTTTTGAGTAATAATTAGGTAATCTAAGCACCTTTAAAAAAATGTATATATATATATAAAATAACACTTATGTAAGCAAATGCACATATATGCATATGTATTTATATATCATTTTACAAATATTGGTATTTATTGTGAAAAATTTTGATTTTTACCAACAATAAAATAAACAAATAAATAAAGAGATTGAATAAGTAATCAAAAATTTCCCAAAAGGTGGATAAGGTAGGGTTCGCAGTGGATGGGGTTGATAGTGGTGCTGTGATGTGATTGGGATCAACTATGCTCAAACCAGGTGCTCTCAAGGGCTTTAAAGATAACTGGACAATATAGGCAAGGCACACAACCCCATGAACGCAGCACCCCATTGGTGGGCATTACATTGGATTATATGATAACCTATTTCCCCAGTGTAATAGAGTTAGACTCATAAATTCCCTGCTGAAGAATCTTATAACCCATTATATGAACCTATAATTAGCAGTATACCTGTTAAAAATATGTTCCAGAGTCTTAAATTTTTGGTTAGTTCATATGTTGGCTGAACCCTGAATCTCAGCAGAGTTGCAGCCAATAGCTTCTCTCTAGTTCATTGGACTCACCCAGGACAATTAACAAAATGATCATAATGGACAACCCCCATTGCAAAAAGCAAAAAGTATCTACAATGTTGAGGAAAACACTTCCTTATATCTGCCTCGTGAGATCCAAGACCCCTATCAATCAGAAGCAAAGCAGCCCTAAACATCCCTAAATCCTCCGGATTGAGGAATGAACAAACATAAGGGGGGAATGCAAGCATGGACCAAAATAGAATTATTATTGTAGTAATGAAAGAACGTGTAACATTGATATAAAGATAGTGCTTACCAGAGGTTCTGAGGGGAAGGGTAGAGAAAAATAGGTGGAACATAGGCCACTTTTAGGGCATTACAATTTTTCTGCATGATATTGCAATGACAAATACAGGACATTATACATTTGTCAAAACCTATAATTGTGCAGTACAGTGTAAACCATAATGTAAACTATAGACCATGGTCAGTAGCAATGCTTCAATATTTATTCATCAATTGAAATAAATATACCATACAAATATAAGATGTTATTAATAGAGTAAAATGTTAGAAGGGGAGGGGATGGAGTACATGGGAATCACCTATATTTTTGATGAAACTTTTCTGTAACTTAAAACTTCATTAAAAATAAAGTTTAAAAATATTTTTTAAAAGTTTCCTGTCAAAGAAAATAAATTCAGTTTGAGGTGATCTAACTGCTGTATTCTATCAAACATTCAAGGAATAATTAATACCAACCCTTTCCGAACTATTCCATAATTTGAAGAGAATGGAATATTTTAAAAATCTTTCTATGATATTACCAATATCCTTTTACCAAAGACAAAGTCAACTCAGGAAAGGAAATTTGGAGACAAATAAACCTTATGATTATGTATGAAAAATCCTCAACAAATGCTAGCAAATTGAAACCATCATGATATTAAAATTATTATGAACCATGGTCAAGTAGGATTTATCCAAGGAATGTAAGAGTAAATGCAAGATATGCAAGAGAAATAATGCAATCATTGCAATCAACTGCATTAAAAGAATGTAGGGAAAATAATAGTATTATCTTAATTGATGCAGAAATTCATTTGACAAATCCAACACTGTTTCATGGTAAACACATTCCAAAAATTCTGAGTAAGAGTACTCTTAGAATGATTGAATTGATGAATGCACAAACATGTGATTACACTGAATACCATTGATTGTACACTTTGCATGGATTTATGCTTTATTAATTTGTACCAATAAAATAGATTTGTTAAAAAATGCAAACTGTTTAAACAAAGCAAATGGCATATTTTGATTGAAATACAATTTACATACCAAACAATTCATCCATTTAGAGGGTACAATTGAATGGTTTTTAGTTTACTCACAAGGTTTTGCAACTATCACCACTACATAATTCATGAAGATTTTCACCACTACAAAAAGAAACACTGCAAAATTAGGAAGCAATAACCAATTATACCACCCCATAGCCCATTGTAAAATCTAATCTGAATTTTGTCTCTAGGAATTTGCCAATACTGGATATTTAATTTAAATGTTGTTATACAAATATGTGGTCTTATGTTGAATTCTGTCACTTCTTACACTCAAAATTCATCTATTTTGTAGCATGTATCAATACTTCATATTTTATGACTGAATAATACTCCATTTAATGTTTAAACCACATTTTGTTTATCCATTCAGAAGGACAACTAGATTGTTTCTACTCTTAGGCTTTTACAGTTAATGCTTCTATTTACAGTCATATACAATATTTTGTGTGAACTTATGGTTGTTTTCTTCAGTAATGTAATTGGTGGGTCATATGGTAAATCTATGTTTAACTGTTTGAAGAATTGTCCAACTGCTTTCCAAAGCAGATGCATAACTTTACATCTCACCAGCAGAGTGTGACAGTTCCAATTTATCTATATTCTCACTAAAACTTATTATTTTCTGTCATTTTGATTATAGCCACCCTAGTGGATGCTAAGTGTGTGTTTGTTATGTGTTTATTCTGTAAACATTTTTATTTTAAAATAATTCCAAGCTTATAGTACAGTTGCAAAAATAATACAAAACTCTTCCAGGAAAATAGTATCATGGTAGGTAGACAGATCCTGGCTTTTTCAGAAAAAGGGGCAGAGAAAGTTCAAGGACCTGTCCAAGGGAGCTGCTTTGCATGTATATAGAATACGAAGGTGCTCTGCAACATCCAGGAGGAAACTAGACAGATAAAGAAGCACTAGGAAAGACATGAGTTGTCTAACAATGTGGCTGTAAATTACACCTGTACCCCAACCTCAGGGCAAGTAGCCTTGGTGGAACCCCTGGCTTGCTGCTGCCAATGGAGTGGGAGAGAATATTTTCTGGGAGGAAGCAGGATCTGACAGATGGAGAGTGGTTTCTTTGTAGTGAGTTTGGCCAGCAGAGTCCCCTTTGAATCTAAGAAGGGACCCTGACCCAATGGGAAGAGAGGAGAGGGGATCTGCTCAGAGAAGCTGTCATGCCCAGCTGCTTGTGGAGAGAGAGGAACTAGATTAGAGAGGGGGCAGACACAGGTGCCTAATCAACAGGACTCTGGCAAACTGTTAGAAATCTAATCTGCCTGAAGGAAAGGAGGTACATAGAATCAGATAAGTTTTTTTGAAGCCCAGTCAACCTGTGGAATCAAGTGCTCATTGAAAGAATTCCTGTCTTACATATGAGAGGTTGCTGGTTTGATTCCTGGGTCTCCTCAGATAGTTGATCCAGACACCAGGATCACCAGGTTATCAGGCACCCAGGTTATACCTTATGACAGGGAAGATGCAGACTTTTTTTTCTGTTTTGTTGTAAGTTCTTGGATCTGTTTTTTATTTTTTATTTTTTAAAGTTTCCTTTTCCACCCTCATTTTACTCACTAAAACCCAGTGCATCACCTACAGAGGGCAGATTGAAGGGTGATTGATGAACACTGGCAGCCTGAGATGCTCCTTAGGGAACTGTATTTGTCAAATTTCCCTAGGGAAACAGAATCAACAGGAGATATATGCCTGTAATATGAGATTTAACAAGTGTCTCTCATATGATCATAAGGATGCACAAGTCCAGGTTCCATAGGCAGGCTGCAAACCAGGGCTTTTGATGAAAGGCCAATGAAGGTCCTTTATGAGTTTCCTGGAGATGTTGGCTGTCTAAAGATGAGCTGGGGAATTCTCTTTGAATGTTGAAATCACTTCCCCTTTAAGGCAGTCAACTGATTGGATAAAGAGTCACCCATTGCTGATGACAATCTCCATGATTGATGCAGATGTAATCAGTCATCCATGCAGTAAAGTCACTCAGGACCAAAGTCCATAAATGTCCTTGTATTACAATTAGCCCAGTGCTCACTTGACCAAACACCTAGACACAATTACATGGCTGAGTTGACACATTAACCTAACCACAACAGTCCAGTCCTGGTCAACTAAACAACCATACACACTACCTTAAACCATACTTAGTCTCTAAGTAAAAACAACAGTAAATAAGCATACATATATATTTCCACTTAACAATATTCAACTCGCTTGCATACAATTGGGAATGCATTAATTCCCTACAGAATAGAGTGCAAGGCCTTGCATAATGTTCACTCTTAAACTTGACATCCTTAAATATTATGACATGAAACTAATACAACTTTTCATATGATAGGAGAAAAGGTTGGGGAAGAAAACAAAGAAATTCATTTTGTGTACATACACAATCATACTTATAATGAAACAAGGAAGAAAGTTTCATGGCTATTACATTCCTCATTTCTGTAACTGGTCACGTGTTCGAATTTTATATTTATCAATACCTTCTTCCACTACTCATTCCATGTTCCTGTTACCCTCAGCAGAATTTAGGATTCCAATGTCCCCACCAATATTATGATCATCCCATATGTCTCCAACCCAATCCTTGGGGGTACATTCTTTTCCAATCCATGCTTTCACTTTAACTGCAGAAACCATGCAAGGTTGAGATTTTAGTTTCCTTTTTAATTCTGCTACTCATAAAATGAGAGTCTGAGTTTGATTCTCAGATATCTCAAGTCTGCGGCTACAAAAGACAAGATTTTCTTTCAGAGCACACATTGAAACTTTCACATTTTTCATGTGGCATTTAAGTTTCAAATTTGAAGCCTTTAGCTCACCTCTTTCTTTTATAACTGTGTGTTGGGCAATTTGATGTAATTATGGATTCCAAAAATATAATTGAATCATGCTTGTAAACTGATCTGTTAATCTGGGCATGATTAGGTTATGATAAGGGTGTTGAGCCCCACCCCTTGGTGGGTGGGGAATCAAATATAAAAGGCATTTGCAGAACAATTTTGAGAAGCAGTCTTTTGAGAAGCAGTTTTGATGTTGGAAAGAAGGCCCCAGGAGAAGAGAAGCAAGCTGTTCACCTGATCGTCTACAGCTGGCCTTGTGGAGGAAACAGGAGTTAAGCCTGGAGAGAAATGCAACCCTGGGAAAAGAGGAACCCCGAAAGCCTGAACCCTGGCAAATGTCAGCAGCTGTCTTGCTCTAACACGTGGCAATGGACTGTGGTGAGAGGAGAAACTTAACGCTTTATGGCCTGGTAACTGTGGACTTCTACCCCAAATAAATACCCTTTATAAAGACCAACCCATTTTTGGTGTTTCACATTAGCACCCCTTTGGCTGACTAACACAAACTGTATCCAGAATATCTCAGGAGGAAGCAGCAAACATCCTTATACCTTTTGACTCCACAAAACTCAGTTAAGGTGTTGAAAACACTCTCACCCAGAGATACATTAGCCTAACCATCACAGGGACTAAGAGGAAAGGCTGATTTTCCTTGGGGTTTATTGTTTTGTTTTTTTTTTGCCACTGTATTATTTCACATTTGTTGTATATCTCCTTTCTTTGTTTCTTTTTTTCCTATCTACTTTATTTCTTTTCTTTACTCCCTTTTTCTATCTTCTGTTTGTTTTTGTTTTCTTTTCATTCAACCTCCTTTGGTTTGAACTTCAACTTTTTTCCCTCTTTGTTTTTTTATCATTTTTCTTTTTCTTTCTTATCATCCCAGCCTTTTAAGTCATTCTATATATTTTTCTCTGTTTTTTTGTTGTTTCATTTTTCTACTCCACATTTTTATTCTTATTCCTTAGTACATCTTATGATTTTCTACTTCTGTTAATTATTTATTTTCCTAGGTCTTATATGGTTCTTCTTCTACATTTTTTAATATTATTATTATTCATTTCCTTTTCATATATTTTTCCTTCTCTCTGGTGTTAATATTTATTTTTCAAGGGAACACAGGCAACAACAAGGAAATAGAGTAAGATGAACCAAATGTCAAAGAGTAACTTTAAAACACACAAACAATAAAATAAAATCCTAGAATAGAAAGAGAAGATAATCAACTAAAAAAGCCTATCAAGAGAAATAAATGCCTAGACACCAAAAAAAGGTTTACAAATCTTGCTAAGAAACAGGAAGACATGGGCCAGTTTAACAAACAAACTAAAAAAACAGGAGGAGATACAGAACATGGAACAACTAATCAGAGATGTCCAAACAAATAGCATGAATCAGCTTAATGATCTGAAGGAAGAGATTAAGGATATTAAGAAGACACTGGGAGAACATACTGAAGAAATTGTAAACATACATAAAAAGATAATGGATATAATGGTAAAGAATGGCACAGTGCAAGAAATAAAAAATACACTAGAAGCACATAAGAGCAGATATGAACAGGCAGAAGAAAGAATCAGTGATGTGGAAAACAGTATATCAGAACTCAGACAAATAGTAGAACAGATAGATAAAAAGTTAGAAAAAATCCAACAGGGACTTAGGGATTTTAATGACAATATGAAATGCACAAACATATGCACTATATGCATCCCAGAGGGAGAAGAGAAGGGAAAGGGGGGAAAAGGAGTGTTAGAGAAAATAATGGCTGAAAATTTCCCAACTTTATTGAGGGACATAGACATACATATCCAGGAAGTGCAGTGCACCCCAAACAGTATAAATCCTAACAGGCTTACTCCAAGACATATATTTGTCAAATTCTTCAATGCTCACACAAAGAGAGAATACTGAAAGCAGCAAGAGAAAAGGGATCCATCACACACAAGAGACGTTCAGTAATATTAACTACTGATTTCTCATCAGTAACAATTGAGGAAAGTGGGCAGTGGTATGGCATAGATAAGGTGTTAAAATAAAAACATTTTTAGTCAAGAATTCTCTATCCAGCAAAGCTGGCATTCAAAAATGAGGGAGAGTTCAATATATTCACACAAACAGAAATTAAGAGTTTGTCAATGAGAAACTAGGCCTTCAAGAAATATTAAAGGCAGTACTGCAGGTTGAATGAAAAAAAAAAAAAGACAAAGAAGTTTGAAGGAGAGTGTAGGAAAGAAACTATTAGTAAGAATAACGAAAAAGATAAAAAGAGAGATAAAAACAACATATGGCATACATAAACCTAAAGAAAATATGGCTAATGTATGTAATTCCTTGACAGTAACAACATTGAATGTTAATGGATTAACTTCTCCAATCAACAAACACAGACTGGCAGAATAATTAAGGAAATATGATCCATGTATACCTTGTTTACAAGAAACTCACCTTAGATCTAGGCATACAAAAACGCTAAAATTGAATAGTCGGAAAATAATTTTATATGCAAAAAATAACAAAAAAGGGCAGGAGTAGCTGTACTAATATTGGACAAAACAGACATTAAATGCAAAACCATTGTAAGAGACAAAAGAGGACACTATATATTAATTAAAGGGGTAATCCATCAAGAAGGAAGAACAATCATAAAATTTATGCACTAACCATGGTGCCACAAAATACATGAGGCGAACACTGGAAAAGCAAAGTGCAGAACTAAATGCCTCTACAATTATAGTAAGGATCTTTAATACACCATTATCTCCATTAGACAGAACATCTCAACAAAGTTTCAAAATAGAAACAGACCTTGAATAATACATTAGAGGATCTGAACCTAGTAGATATGTAGAAAATATTACACCCAAATATGGTGGAATATACACTACTTGATTAAACATGGGTCATTCTCCAGGATAGACCTTGTGCTAGGACACAGAACAAAAAAAATAAATTCAGAAGGATTGAAAGTATACAAAATAATGTATCTGATTATAATGGAAAGAAGCCAGAAATAAGTAAGGGGAAGAGAAGCAGTATAGACACAAACATATGGAAGTTAAATGACACATTTTTAGACAATCAATGGCTCAAAGAGGAAATTGTAAATGAAATCAATAACTACCTTGAAATGAATGGAAATGACAACACAACGTATCAAAACCTATAGGATGCAGCAAAGACAGTGCTGAGAGAGAAATTCATAGCCATAAATGCCTATATTAAAAAAGAAGAAAGAGCTAAAATCAAAACATATCTGCACACCTGAAAGAATTAGAAAAAGAACAACAAACTAACCCCAATGTAAGTAGAATGAAGGAAATAACAAAGATTATAGCAGAGCTAAATGAAATTGAAAATAAGAATGCACTAGAAAAAAGTAAACAAAACCAAAAGCTGTTTCTTTGAGATTAATAAAATTGACAAACACTTAGCTAGACTAACAAAAAAATTAGAAGATTCAAATATATGAAATAAGAAAAGAGGAAGGACATACCAACACTGATACCACCAAAATAGAGAGTATCATAAGAGGATACTTTGAAAAAGGGAATGCTGCCAAAATGGATAATATAGTGCAAATGGACAAATTCCTAGAAACTCACAATCAGCCTACATTGACAAAAGAAGAAACTGATGAACTCAACAGACCAAGCACAAGTAATGAGATTGGAATATTCATCAAAAACCTCCCAACAGAGAAGAGTCCAGGATAAGACAACTTCATAGGTGAATTCTACCAAACCTTCCAAAAAGGGCTAAAGCCAATTCAGCTTAAACTCTTAGAAAAAAAAGAAGTGGAGAGAACATTGCCTAATTCTATGATGTCAACATCACCCTAATTCAAAACCAAACAAAGATTAAAACTATAGACTAATCTCTCTAATGAACCCAGATGCTAAAATCCTCAACAAAATACTTGCTAATCATATTCCACAATACACTAAGTGAATATACACCATGACCAAGTGGGTTTCATCCTGGGTATGCCAGGATGGTTCAACATAAAAATAATCAATGTAATACACCACATAAACGGATCAAAAGTAAAAGTCACATGTTCATCTCTATAGATGCAGA
>JAQZBX010069695.1:0-15536 GCA_029593785.1 Cabassous unicinctus
AAAAGTTTATACCCAAATTGATCATAATCCGGGTTTTGCACGTTCTCCAGAGAGACCCAGGAATGCTGCCCGTTGAGGGGTGGAAAGTTATCCTCAGTCTCTGAGCTTCATCAGGGGCTTCTGGCTCAGGGCAGGAGCTCCGGCCCAGAGGGTGACCAAGAATACGGCCACGGGGTCAATCTACCTCGACCTTCCGGTGAGGTCACGTCTTGGACGTGCGTTCACTGCCTTGGGAAGCCAGAACTGTCGGAACTCCTAAGACACAGCACCACGGCTCGTTCCTCCAGTACCTCTTTCTCTTGCTCCCTATACAGAAACTCCCCTCCTGCTACAGCTGTGCACACCCCTCCGACCCTAAGTGAGGCAGCCCTAAGGGGTGCCCTTTGCACATTTGCATCTGTGGCTTCAGCCCAGGGAAAGCGGTCTTCTGGCAAAACAAAGTGGCCGCTCTCACAGACATTTCCCAAGCACATACGCCAACCCCAAAGCAGCGGAAACATCAGTCTCCTGTCCTCTCCCATTCCTGCGGCAATAGAAGTTCATTTTCTCATCATATACTGTAAATTACAGGCTGAGAAGGTGGGCCGCCTCTGCCTTCGGCCTATAAACAGCTGCTCTTCCTTCACTTCCTGGGAGAGGCCATTCTCAACAGTGGCTTAGCTCAGCGCCTCCCAGCAGAGGGACAAAAATGCAGGGACAGAATCAAAGCTCCCTCCACTGAGCCCAGGGGCCGGAGCAAGAGATCTTCATGCTTCCAAATCCGAGAAGGCCTTGCCCAGTGCACACATATTTTCCTACGACATAACATCCAGGTAAATCCACTTCTAGTCTCTCTTCATCTTTCTTACGCACCCCTCTGCAAATAGCTCCCAGCTCTGCTCCAGCATCTTGCAAAATAAAAATCAAAGCTGAGCAAATAATTTAAGACGCATGTTTAAACCTTTCCCAGGTCCCTGAATTCATTGCCTCTTAAAGTAAAAACGCCTGTGCCACAGGCTCCTGAACCCATTCAAATGTTGCAGCAAAGCCCCTCCCCAAGGAAGAAGCATTTTATTTAGAATTTATGGAGCATCTCACAGGTCACATGGAAGTCAGTTTTTTATCAATCTAAAATATTGTTTATCAACAGCCACATGCCTGACACTAAATAGACACAGAAGTGAGTGAAAACCCTGAGAATTGTCCTCAAGGAGCACATAGTCAAGTGGAATAGACACAACTAACCCTGTGAAACAAATGAGAAAAGAATAAAATTTATTGAGGGTTAGATTAAGTGGAACAGACTGGAAGCATTAGTTCAAAGGGAGCCATCTGCGAGAACACGTGGCTTCATGCAGGAGGTGGGGCCTGAGCTGGTAGGCTTTGAAGACACAGAGAAGATGAAGGGAAGTGCCTATACCTCGGAGAAGCGCAAAAGCAAAGAAAGCAAAATTAAAGGTCATGCTTGGGGAGGACATGTCACCTGGGAAACAGACCCCCACACATGACGAGGGATGCAAGGTCAAGTTCTCATGGGAAGAGCTTCTGGAGGCTATCCCAGTGGTCCAGCTCAAGACCATCTTGGCCCTAATCACGGCAGTGGCTAAGGGAAGAGCAATGATGAAAAGGATACAGAGGATTTCAAAGGTAATACAGACAAGACCTGGCAATGGCTGCAAGCAGGGTGAAGGAAGAGGAGGAGGTGTGATGTCTTTGAAATCTGCGAGAGAAGGACTCCCGGGAAGCAGGCCACGGTTTCCTCCTCCTTCCCCAAGGCTGTGTGCAGCATGGGATGCCTTTAGGGTACAGGAAGCTGATGGACGAAGCCCTGACCCCCAGTGCTCAGTGCTGACTTCAGCTTAGAGCATCTTGAGAGGAAAAGTCATAACTCCTACCTGGGCACCTGCTCCAGCACTTCCCTGGGCAGAGCCAGGTGGGAAGTCGGAGAAGAAACCCCTTCTGGGGAAGCCCGATGGGAATCCTGTATTTGATGCATGATTGTGCTCTAAACCCACAACTGTCTTTCTCTTCGTTCAGTCCCTGGGGATCCTGGGGAGGGAGAGGGAACAATAGGTGTAACATGGGGCATTTTTGAGACAATGGATTCATTCCACATGATATTACAATGACGGATACCAGCCACTAACCGTTTTGTCAAAACCTATAAAATTGTGAAAGTGTAAACCATAATGTAAACTATAGACCATGGTTAGTAGCAGTGCTTCAATGTGTGTCCATCAATTGTAACAAATGTACCACACTAATGAAAGATGTTGTTAATGTGGGGAAGTGTGGGAGGGGGAGGAAGTGGGATATTTGGGAGTCCCCGATATTTTCTATGTAAAATTTATGCAATCTAAATCTCCTTTAAAAATAAAGAAAGAAAATTTTTTTTTTTTTTTAAAGAAAACCCACGTGTTGGTTGGACACGGACCAGCCAAAATCTCACTCACTGCTGATGTGAGTGCAAATCGTACCACCACTGTGGAAGCCTGTCCAACAGTGTCCACTGAAGCTAACCACACATGTACCTTATGACCCAGCCATTCCATTCCTAGGAATACATCCAACAGAAATTACGTATGTGCATCAGGAGACATGTACAAGAGCAGGGATACTATACTAGAGACTCCCCAAGTGAAACTGGAATGGACAAACAACTATACACCATACCACGGAGGAATCTCACAAACATGTTGGAAAAAAAACTAAACCCCAAAGACCACCTGTTGCACGGTTCTAGCTACGTAAAGTTCAGAAACAGGCCCAACTAACCTATGAAATGGTTATCCTCGGAGTGGGGGCCCGTGCACCCCCTACTGCTCCAAGGAGGCAGGAGGGAAGTTTCTGCGGTGCTAGTGACATACTGTTTCTTCAGCTGGATGCTGGTTTTATGGGTGTGTTCACTCTGGGAAAAGCCAGTGAGCCATAGCCACTTAGATTTGTGCTCTTTTCTGTCCGTATATTACATTTCAATGAAAAGTTAAAAAAAAAAAAAAGTCCACATGGAAGGCAAATGACTCTTCTGCACTGAGAAAACGAGGGAAACCTGGGTCCAGCCACGGCGGCTGTAGCCCCAAAGCACCAGGTCTGCAGAGCAGGCTGGGCCCCCATACCCAGTGGCTTCCTGTCCCCTCCTGGTCTCACCTGCAGCTCAGCTGCGCTGTCCCCTCCGCACGTCACAGAGACAGGTCTGACTTTCTATCGAGACGTGGATGCTGACCCCCCATGGCCTCAAAGGCACCCGCCGCTGCCTCCACGACTGCCCCCTCACCCCTTCACAGAAACACAGTCCTCACTCGCGGGGTCCCCGGGATTCTTGGCAGCTTCCCCACGTCTCTGCGAGGGACGTGCAGGGGCCCAGGCCCGAGCCTAAGCAGGGCATCTGGGGAGCTTCTCTCCTCCCTCCCAGTTTCCCAGGGGAGGAAAAACAGTGCCTGTCAGAAATGTGCTAGAACTGTCAAAAGTACATCAAAACAGCTATATACATTGTGATCTCTAAGTCACAGTTCTATTTGTTCGGTGACAGTGTAAAAATAACAAAATTTCCATCAAGAAGGATAATAAAAAGGAAGAAAGCACTTCAGTGGTTGTTCGGAACAATATCTCAACAGAAGTCCCTTTCTTTCTCCCCCCTGAAAACTGTCCGTGGTAGTCTTTATCCAGGCAGATCTCCTCGTCCCCCCTCCTGCTTCTCTTTCCTTTCTTTCTCTCCCACCTGGGGATTTTTGCCATCCCTGGCTCCAGCTTCCTGGGAGGGGATGGACAGGACTCATTGACGTCTCCCGCTAAGAGGAACTCCGTGCCCCATTTGCAGTGTGGGCGAGACATCTCGTAAAGACCAATGGGGACGGGGGACAGGCACAGCTGGGGGGCTCGGCGCCCCGCTCGCTGAGCCCGATGCTTCGGTCCTGCAGATCAGCTGTCCCCTGGCTGACCCCTTCCACACATACTGAGCAGCCCCTCGAGCCCAAGCATTGCTCCCAAATGGCTGGCTCACCTGCCAGCATGACCAAGGCCCGTCTCTGAAAACTTTCGTTTTGAGAACGGGTGAAGAGCAATCTCTATGGGAAAAGGCCCAGTCTGTTCAAAACACTCAACCAACTCCAAGAGCAGATTCCTCTCTGCTCAGCAACTCAATAGAATATGTGATGAGCGCCTGCTGTATGCCAGGCCTCTCTCTGTACAAAGGACGTGTCATCTGAGCATGTCATCAAGCACACTGCAGATGCTCAGGGGTATTTGTTGAATGGAGGAATGAATGATCCAGTGGACCCCTGCCCCCTTTCTTTGGGGGTAGTTTGATCCACTTAGCCATTTAATAAATAATCCACTGAGTGGTCATTAGATGCAAGATTCAGGAGACAACAGAGCCCTGAATGTGAAAAGACGCCTAAAAGCATGAAGGAAGTAGGGGCTTTACCCAGCCCAGAGTTGCTCCTTGAAGGGAGGGAGCCCAGAGGGCAAGACATGTCCGAGGAGTCTACTCCGTGAAAGAGGTCCATGTGGGTGGACAGGGGCCCATGGGACGCACTTCGAGAGGAGCCTGCTGGGCATCCCAGGGAGGGGCATGACCTCTGAAAAGTGTGGAATCAGGAAAGTGCCGGGGCCTTTGCGATGAGCCAGAGCACTGAGCCATCTGGGATATCAGGAGTGATGAGGACACAGGAGAAATAACCCAGGGGCTGGAGGGCTAGAGGACAGGAGGATGGGCAGGGGTCAGTAGGGTTTGGGGGTGCAGTTTTCTTCCTTTTAACTGTTAGTTCCTTCCCTATGACAGTATTTGAACTATTCTTATGCATTACATGGTAAAAATAAGAATGAATTTTAAAATACGCTAATAAGCTTAGTTTTTATTATAAGCTAAACTTTCAGTTCGTGGAAGAACTCAACTCCCCTCACCCCATCAAGTTCTGGTCACGCACACAATGTCTTTGGTTTGGAATGTACTGACCATCAAAACTCAAGGTGGTAGGCAGAGTTTTAAGATGGCCTCCAAGAGTCCCTTCCCCTGGTATAAAAGTCCTATATAATCCCTTTCCCTTGGGTGTGGGGAGGAACTAGTAGTAAGATGGGATATCACTTCCATGATTAGGGCACTAATAAGTTGATTTTGAGTTAATCCAAGGGGAGATTGTCCTGTGTGGGCCTGACCTAATCAGGAGGGCCTCTGTGGAGGCTTGAAGCAGCAGCAGATGCTCTCCTGTTGGCCTTGAAGACGCAAACACAAGGTTGTGGAGAGGGCCACTTGGGGAATGGCAGGTGGCTTCTAGAAGATGAGGACTCAGCCCTTCAAGCTCAAGGAACTGCCTTCTTCCAACCACCTCAAGAGCTTGGAAGAGGATTCCAAGCCTCAGATGACACCCCAGCCCCAGCAGACACCTTGAGTGCATCTTAGCGGAGGGCCCATCTCACCTGCTCGCAGACTCCTGATACACGCAAGCTGTGAGATAATGAAGGTATGTCGTTACCAGCCACCATATTTGTGTTACTTTGTTATGCAGCAGTAGAAATCTAATACACTCAGCATCTAAACTGTAAGAGCTGAAATGATAAGGGCATGCATTTTGAATCAGGTGATGTACTAATCACAAACTGGCTTCTGCTGGGGCCTCACTTGCTCCAGAGCCGCATCTGCTCACACAGGGAACAAGAGACCCCAAACTTTGGACCAGAGGACAAATCCAGGGAGCTCCCCCAGAGTCTCCCCAATTCAGCTCTGACTTTGCAATTTCACAAGCCACCAGTCCAGCTCCAACACCCCCAGGAAGGCACCCAGATCCTCCAACCAGAGGATTTCCATCTTTAAATTGGCCTGAAAGAAGACTGAGGGCAGGAGTACACCAGGAGAAAGTTCCCAAGAGCTGGTTGCTCACATCTGCCACAGCATCAATCATCCAGCACTGTCTGTGCCCCGGTTAATCCCCAAACTATACAGAGGCAGGAGACGGTGGTCTTTCATCCCCCTTAGCCAGACCAGCTCCTACCCCAGAGGAGAAAGGAGCTCTGGAAATATTCACTGGATGACCGAACAAACGAATAAAAGCTGACATGACATATGAATAAATGGATGCCTGGAACATGGGGAAAACAGTGCTTATAATATTTATTTTTAACCAATGCTTATTTGTATCAAAATAATACATGTGCATCATCCAAATAAAACTCATAGATTACATAAAACCAGGGCAGCAGTCTCCTTCTGCACCCTTCTCCATCTTCCAGGCCTGATCCCAAGAGACAACCACTCCCATCTCTTTTACCTGTTTATTCTGATACTTGCCTCCATAAATCTTGATTTACCAACTTTAGACATTGTACATTGATTTCCTATTATGTTGGGTAAGGATTTAATGCTCTTATACCACCATGCCCTCACTTCTCCTCCTCCTATCCTCTGTAAAATGTACATGCAGGGTTTTTTTAATTAAATCAATAGTAATTTTGCTATTTTGGCATTATTTATGTAATGTGTAAACATCCTTTGCTGCTAAGACAGGCAGTGAGCCATGATTGTGAGGGGCTCTAACTCCTTCATATATAGCTGTCAACCAACTTCTATTTTCAGGTCTACAACTCACCCCTGCCCTCCCTGAGGCCCTTCATCTCCAGGGCCCGAACACTTTCCACCAAAGAGCAAACTGACCCACATCTCACTGATATCTCTGTCTGAAGACACCTAGATGATAACTTCCCCTACTTAGCTAGATTAACTACCACTCCATTCACTTTGTTTTCCAAATATTTGTTATAAACATTCATCCTCTGTTGACTCCATTTCCATTCTCTTTATCCTCATGGCATTATCACTTTTTTTATTCTCTTACTTTCATTTTAGTGGGGTTTCAAGAGCAAGAGAAGGAAAATATATGTGATCAATTCCCTTATGCTTAAAGTTGAACAACCTGTTAAAGACGTGGGCAGTTATACAGTCAGTGTAATCTTGTCCAAGACAGTCTCAGCTGCCTCCTCAAGGAAGCGAGTAGTGGTAGGAGCAGCAGTTCATCACCTGGCTCCTTCCTTTGGCACAGGGGTGCTGTATGCTGAGGGATCACGGTTTTATTACTCTTCAGGAATGCTCTCACCTTGGCCAAAGGTTAGACACCTCCCCACTGGCAGCCTGACCCATCAGTTTGCACACCTCACTTGTCTCAGCTGAGGCAACTCTGTACAGCCATCCCAGCTTCAGAGCGCCCCTGGGATCAGCTGAGCCTTCTGTGTTCCCAGGGGCAAGATGACAGGTGGCTAACAAAGGTATTGCTCAACGTATGCAATCAAAATAAAACAAGGGCAGATGATCAGGACATGGAGAGCAGTTGTCTAACAAAAATCTGTGACTCCTTGACCAGTTTCTAGACCTGAGCCAGTTCTCAGAACCAGAACCCATTGATTAAAGCAAAGGCTGAATCCCCAGGAGGAAGAGGCTGCAACTGCATGAGAAGTTTAGCTAGTAATGACTTACCCAGTCTTTCCCTTTGGGGAAGAACTGACAGGAAATAATGGTGGCAAGAAAAGCATACACTGGGTGTAGGTGACCAGTGGTGGCCAAAGAAGGAGGACATCAAGGGAGGCTCAGACAAGGACCCTGGCGGACGGCGGCTCGGAGCGTGCCAATGGGCACATCGTCAAGATGGATGTGGACTACAGCACCACTGTGGATCAGCGCCTCCCAAGTGCGAGAAGCTGGCCAAGGAAAGAAGACTTCAGGAAGTCATTGAAACCCTTCTCTCTTTGGAAAAACAGACCCGTACTGTTTCTGACATGGTGTTCCGTAACTTAGTTGCAGTAGTGAAGATGTGCTATGAGGCTAAAGAATGGGATTTACTTAATGAAAATATTATGATTTTGTCAAAAAGGCAGAGTCAGTTAAAACAAGCTGTTGCAAAAAATGGTTCAACAGTGCTGTACTTATGTTGAAGAAATCACAGACCTCCCAATCAAACTTGGATTAATTGATACTCTATGAACGGTTACAGAAGGAAGGATTTATGTTGAAATTGAGTGTGCTCGACTAACAAAAACATTAGCAACTGTAAAAGAACAAAATGGTGATGCGAAAGAGGCAGCCTCCATTTTACAAGAGTTTCAGGTGGAAACCTATGGGTCAATGGAAAAGACAGAGTGAGTGGAATTTATTTTGGAGCAAACGAGGCTCTGCCTAGCTGTGAAGGATTACATTCATATGCAAATCATCAGCAAGAAAATTAACACCAAATTTTTCCAGGAAGAAAATACAGAGAAATTAAAGTTGAAATACTGTAACTTAATGATTCAGCTGGAGCAACACGAGGGGTCCTATTTGTCTATTTGTAAGCACTGTAGAGCAATATACAATACTCCCGGTATACGGGCAGAAAGTGAAGCGTGGCAGCAGGCTTTGAAAAGGGTTGTTCTCCCTGTTATCTTGGCTCCTTTTGACAATGAACAATCAGATTTGGTTCACCGAATAAGCAGTGACAAGACATTAGAAGAAATTCTTAGATACAAGGATCTTTTAAGGCTTTTTACCCCAATGGAGTTGATGCATTGGTCCACACTTGTTGAGGATTATGGAATGGAATTAAGAGAAGGTTCTCTTGAGAGTCCTGCAACTGATATTTTTGGTTACACAGAGGAAGGTGGGAAAAGACTTGAAGAACAGAGTTGTTGAACATAATATTAGAATAATGGCCAAATGTTACACGAGAATAACAATGAAGAGAATAGAACAACTTCTGGATCTATCTGTTGATGAATCAGAGGTTTTCTCTCAAATCTAGTAGCTAACAAGACCATCTTTGCTAAAATAGACAGGTTGGCAGGAAATATCAACTACCAGAGACCCAAGGATCCAGATCATTTGACTTGTCTCAGAAACTGAACTCACTGATATTTTTCATTCTTTTTGTTTAACAAATCTACACACCTCACAGCCAAAGAGGAGATGACACATAATCTACACTAAGGATCCCCATGCCCTTGATGCTTTCAGAAAAGAGTTAAAATTGGAAGTAATTTTAAAAAGAAAGACTTTTATCATGGTGTATATGTTGGGTTTTTTCCCCTTCTCAACTCCTTTGTCTAAAATTTAAAAGAGAGTGACTATGTTTGAGGCCCTTTTTAACTTTTAGGATCCCTGATTTCATTAATTGTTTAACGTTATGTTGGCATTTGGTACAAAAATATAACACATTCTTATTGCCTGAGTACTCAAAAAACTGTGTCATAACTTACCCAAATATGTTTTCTATTCTATTTTATGTTTTCTATTCTATTTTAGCTATTTGTTTCATCCAGCTAACAACCATAATTATAATAATAAAAGCAATACATGCACATTAAAAAAAAGAAAGGCATACACTGGAGAAAGGGGAATACCAGACATTTCAAGGAATGGTGGACACAGAGTCTAAGTTGACATTGATGTGTGGGCACCGAAAGTGAACCCATGGTCCCTGTTAGAGTGGAGGGAAAAGACACAGTGTGAAGTTCACAGCAAGCTCCAACAGGACAATCACAGCATTGTACCTTGATGTTATGGGGTAAGGCCATTCTGTGCAGCAGGGAACTGTGTGTTTTCCAAAAAACAACAAACTCCTGGTGTCATACTGAGCCCTGTTAGAGACAGAGAATCTGACCTTGGCACATCAAGAAGACTATGTTGGTAGAGCAACCCACCATAAACTGTTCTGTCGGACCCACTGAGTCATAACATTAGGTGGACCCAACAGCCATCCACAGTAAGAGCACAGTGGTATTCTGGGAAAGGGAACACACAGGACTGTAGGGCACAAGTAAGCTGCATGACCAGGTGGGTCAAACGCCGGCGCCCACCACTGGTGCACCAGCACCGCTCCCTCAGCTCACACCCGTAGCCGCATCAGTGCTCCCTTATGATCTGCTGAATGGAGGCAGAAGAAGACTGAGCTTTGTTCATGGACAGGTCAGCCTCATATGGGGGTGCAAGCCGAAAACAGACTGCCGCTCACCCGGGCATGGTCCTGAAAAACAACAGTGAAGGGAAATCCTTCCAATGGGCAGAGCTTTAATCAAGGCACCTGGTCATCCATTTTATATGGAAAGAGAAGTTGCCCAAGTTAAGAATATACAGAGACTCACGGGCAGTAGAAAATGGCTTGGCTGGTTTCCCCCTAGCAGAGACAGAGAGGCTGAAGGATGAAGATGGGAAAATTGAAGACATGGACACCTGGGGTAGAGGTATGTGGAGCTGTGGAGGAGGACATAAAGTGGTAAGATCTCTGTATTGCATTTTTTTAATAATTAATTTTTTTTATTTTTAAAGAAACTTTGGATTACATAATGTTACATTATGAGATTCCCATATGCCCCACTCCCTCCGCCTCCCACACTTTCCCACATCAACAACATCCCTCATTAGTGTGGGATATTTGTTACAATTGATGGACACATATTGAAGCATTGCTACTAACCATGGATTACAGTTTACAGTATAGTTTACACTCTGTCCTGCACAATTTTGTAGGTATGACAAAATATACAATGGCCTGTATCCATCACTGAAATGTCATGCAGGACAACTCCAATGTCCCAAAAATGCCCCCATATTACACCTATTCTTCCCTCTCCCATCCCTCAGAGTATTGCATTTTAATGACCACCAGGGAGCATCCACCACCCACCATGGAAGGGTCCTTAAACAGCCAAGTAGAAAGAATGACTTGGCCAGTTGACATTAGCCGGCTTTTGTCACTGGCCTTTCTAGTGCTGGCACAATGGCTCATGAATGTAGGACCCGTAGTGGCATGGTGAGGATATGAATGGGTACAACAGCATGCATGGACTTCCACTCACTGCGCCTGATTCAGCTTCTGCACAGCTGACTCTCTGAGCTGTCATCAACAGAGACCCATGGCACCATTCCCCAAGAACAGATACGGCACTGTCCCTCCAGGAGACTAACCAGCAACTTGGTGGCAAGTAATGTACACGGGAGCCCCTCCAATCTAAAAGAAGCAGTGCCTGGCTTAGATGCATATTCCAGGTGTATGTCTGCTTTGCCTGCTTGGAGGTCCTTGCCCAGCAGCGAGGGCTTAGAGTATTTGCTCCACTGCCATGAGATCTTGCCCCAGACAGCCTAGGACTAAGGGACCCACCCCACTTCACACCAAAGTTGTTGCTGCACTGGGCATGTGACCACAGGACCCACTGCCCGTTGCTCCTGTCACCCACCACATTGCTCAGAAGCTGCCAGCCTGCTAAAATGATGATGCAGACTCGGAGGGTCTAATTCAAACACTGGCTTGGAAGGATACCCTGAGATGATGAGGGAGTCACCCAAAACCAATCAACACTGTTTGGTGCTGTGTTCCCAGAATGTAGTATATAGAAGCCTGGAAACCAAGAAGGGGAAATAGGAATGGCCCCATTTCCCATCACGCCCAGTCACCCACTGCGGGAGTTTGCAATTTCCATCCCCACAACTTTAGGCATTATGGGTCTAGAGAACCTGGTTCCAAAGGGAGAATATTTGCACCATGGGACAAATAAGACTCCCATTAAACGTTAAGCTGTAAGTGCTGGATGGTTACATGTGCCAAGGGACCAACAAGCATGGAAAGAAGTCACGGTACTGGCAGGGGTAATTGACCCTAATCATCGGGAGGGCGGAGGGCTCCTGAAACACAATGGAGAGGGGAAGAAAATGCGTGGCACCCCGGTGACGCCGTGGGGCACCTCTCAGTACACGCCTGCCCATTTGAGTGGTAAATGGCCGCCACTGCCTAAGAAGGACAAGGTGACCTGGGGCTCCGGCTTAAACTTACCCACATTATGTGACAAGCCCTGTTATAATCAGTTAGGTCATTGAGATGCTGTGTGAGAGTGAGGAGACTCCAGCAGAGGAAGATGTTGCGAATCACTCATAGCCTCAAGGGCTGTAGTTCATCCAACTAACCTTCCTCTTGTAAGTTTCCCCAGAAAAAGGGACCCACCAGAATTCAGGAGAAACTGTTCCCTGATGGAGTGAGTTTACTGTAAAGAGCAAGTGGACCCAAATGACGCATGCTGTGGATGCTAGCCAAGACCAAGATGCTCATTCCTTCCCCTGCTGGCAGCTACCAGCCAAGACCCCCTCTGGATTAGCCAAGGTCACCCTATCCCCAGGGGTAAGGCTGGATCGCCTTGCCTTGACTGGAAGCAACTCTGCAAGGACAGCTCAGCTCCAGGGCTCCCAGTGGCCAGCCATGGCGTCTGCAGCCACTGCATTCCCATTCAGCTCTTCCCCATCCCAATCCTGCTTCTCCTGCTTCCTTGCTTCTGAACAGGTGTTGTTCCCAAGGTAGGGCAGGTGGCTTCTAAGAAGACCCCCCAATGATGCCCCCTCTGGGGTTCATGCTCTGCTTGGGCGTGAGCTGGATTTACTGATTTACTTTTTTGTTTGTTTGTTTGTTTTGTCCATTTGCTGTGCGTCTTCTCCGTGTCTGCTTATCTCCCCCTTGCTGTGAGGTCCTGCCGCATCAGCCCACGGCGCCGCGCGAGCCAGCCTGCCCTCACAAGGAGGCGCCGGGAAGCGAACCCGGGGCCTCTCATATGGTAAACGGGTGCTCTATCCATTGCGCCACACTCGCTTCCTGCCGTGAGGTTGCTGCATCAGCCCACCGCACCGCTCAGGCCAGCGTGCCCTCACGAGGAGGCCTCGGGACGCGAACCCGGGCCTCCCATATGGTAAACGGGGGCTCTATCCACTGAGCCACACCCGCTTCCCACTGATTTACTTTTATTGAATAGAATATGGTAGACGTGATGGGATGTCACTTCCAATATTTGGTTATAAAAGGACTGTGTCTGCCACCTCGGGTGTCTCTGGCTCACTCGCTCTCAGCTCACCAGCTGCCGTGTCATGAGGACACTCGTGCACCCGCTAGAGGCCCACCTGGTGGGGAAGCGAGGTCTGCCAGCAACCACACGAGTGAGCCTGGAAGCAGATCCTCTGAAGCCTGCCAGCAGTCATGTGAGTGAGCCTGGAAGTGGAACCCGCCCAGGCTGAGCCTGTAGATGTGCCCTCAGCCCCGGCCGACACCCTGGCTACACGCCTCACGACACCCAGTTGAGCCACACCCGGATTCCTGAGTCCCACAGGCTGTGATGTAATAAACGCTGTTTTAAGCCTCTCCACTGGGGGATAATTTATTGCCCAGTAATAAGTAACTATTGCACAAGGGCATCCCGATAAACCTGCCCACAAATCTCAGAGTCCGTATCTGGGGAACTCAGGTAAAGGCAGAGGTCTCCTAGGCCCTCACGGAACAAAGGCCCGCATTTCCCTGCTTTTTTTTCTTTTGATAGAATTTGATAAAAAATTATAGAAAACTTGGCCCACACGGTAGCCAGTAACATCTGGAAAAGCTGCCGTCACTGGGCCCCTCGTCCGAGGCACGAATGTAGAGCAAAGGCTTTCAACCTACGGAGGAGGCCCTGGATGCCTGCTGCTCGGGGGAGCCAGGCCGCGGCTCAGAGACTCGGCCCGGAGCAGCGCCACGTCCCGCGGGCTCGGGTCTGGAGTCACCAAACACCAGCCCCGAGCTGGGCACCCCACCCCACCAGGCACCCGCGCGTCCTGACTCCCAGTGCTCTGCACGGCCCAAAGTGAGGGTGGCGTGAGGCAATTTTATAGATCTCGGCGGCAGAACAGAGCATCCGTAGCTCCTGCGGAGCTTCTCCCAGAAGCCATGCGTGCCTTTAGGCCTGTGGCTGCGTGGAGGCCGGGCGGGGGGCAGCAAGCGCACATGCTTCCGAGTCAACCGGGCGGACTCCGAGTCTTAGCTCTTCCACTTGTTAATTGTATGACCACAGGCAATGTACTTAAGCAGCTAGCCTCAGTTTCCTTATCTGAAAAATGGGAGGAAACGGTAGTATCTGCTGCTGAGGACTGATGTGGGGATCACAGGAGGAATTGAATGTAAGGAGTTCAGCGCAGCCTCTGCCTGCCGGGAGCCTGAATTAAGGAGCTGTTGCGCCTCTGCTCTGATTGGATTCATAGAGATGCCCGCCTCCCATGGGTAGAATTGGGGATCAGGCATCTCGGTGTGGGCCCACCTGGGAGGAGGCGCTCACCTTTGCCATATCCCACGCTACCCTCCCTCCCTCTCTTCCTTCCTTCCTTCCATTCTGCCACAGTCGGAAGCCCTCAAGAAAAGGCCAAAGAGCTAAAGCCAGTATTTGCCAGAAACGGGATCTACTCCTTCTGCAAGCAGTTTCCCACATACTCTGGGCTGTTTCAAGAGAAAATCAAGGAAGGGCAAGGTCCCCTGCACCTGGTTCCAAGAGGCTGACAAGAGGGGAAGTGACACAAATAAGTGAAAATCTAACCAGACCAAATAGAGAATTTTTCTAGATACCCTCACAAGCATCAAGAACTAGCAACTCATCCGCTGGATCACAGCCAAGGCTCTCCCTAGGTGTTCAGGGTGCTTGTGGTTTGGGGGCAGCCTGGCCGGCACCCCCACTTCGCTGACGAGTTCCGCAGCCTCAGATGAGCCGGCTTTCTTGGCCTCTGTGTCCTCAGCCTGTGAGTGGAAACGGCATTTAAGGAGTTGCTGGGGTGCTGAGATGTTTGCATGTGTGGCTGACCCAACCCCAGACACTCTCGGAAGGGAAACGTGGGTCTGTGGGGGCTTGGGAGGGGATTCAGAAGGAAGTGACCTGGGCTTCTTCTCCCCACTGTGCCCCCACCTGGGGACCGGCCTGATGTGAGGCGCCCCTTCAGGGTTCCCAGTTACGCTCGGGTCCTACCACCAGCCCTGGCAGCCCTGGCCCCGAGGCCTTGCCCCCTGCCCCCGGCCCGGAGGCAGCGTGCTGCTGAATTAGGCTCAGGCGTTAGGGCCACACACACCGGCCTGAGTCCCGACTCCACCTCTGTAAATAGGTTTTTAGCCCCAGGCCTCTCATCTGTGAAATGGGCATCATAATCGGCAGGGTCATTTTTTTGGAGACTTTTGTAAATTTTTAAATATGAGACATAAAGTTTAAAAAGGTGTATCCTTTCCAGAAAAAGACTAACAGTCCATGCAGAAAAGCAACACATATAAATGGCATGAGACAATGCTTAGTATATAGATGATGTTTGATAAAGGTCAACAATTATCATTAACAATGAATTTATAAAGATAAAAATTCAAAATGATTCCTGAAAGCCAATCAGTCAGTGTCGTAATAAGTACAGGTGAGAGATTTCATTCTGACAAACTCTATGCTTGACTTTCATAACTTCTATGATGCGTTTGACTCGTTTCATTACACTAAGAACCACACATAACAAAAGAGATAAGTGAAAAATGCCAGCTTGAAATCAAGACATGTGGCTTCATCCTCCGATTCTGCCACTGTGGAAGCCTGTGACAGGCAAGACACTTTCTTCTATCTTTCTTATTCCTCAGTTGTCCCATCAATAAGATGGACTACTAATTCCAGCCCTACTGTCCTGAGGGTGTTGTGTGGCTGGAAGCATCTAGTCCTGCATCCTTCCAGCAAGCATTTCCTGGGCAGCCACATCTCATGACTAAGGGAAGCTTCTGGCCACTGAGAAACTACAGTCTCTT
>JAQZBX010069696.1:0-15535 GCA_029593785.1 Cabassous unicinctus
GTGGGTTCTTGCTGCTGGCAGTTGAGAGACGCGGGCTTGCTTGACTTAAGCTGCTCTGTATCTTAGCCTTAGCAGCCATGTTAAAGGGGGGTTGGGAGGGGGCAGAGGGGGAAGGAGCGGGTGTTAGGGTTGATAGGGTGCCGGAAGAGTTAAAGGGAGAGGGAGCAGGTGAGATGTTTTTCTATATCCTACAACACCATGCTGTTTTTACCACTGTAGTTAAGTAGTATGCTTTAAAGCAGGGGTTCTTAACAAGGGGTCCATGAACTTGAACTGAAATTCAAAAAAACATTATTCTTGTGGGGACGTGTTGGTGCGGGTGTGATATATTTATTAAATAATACACAGTACAGTGTGGACTTAGTAAGGGGTCCATGGTTTTCACCTGACTGGCAAAGGGGTCCATGGAATAAAAAAGGTTAAGAACCCCTGCTTTAAAGTCAGGAAGTGAGAGTCCTCCAAATTTGTTCTTTTTAAAGATATTTTTGGCATTTGGGGCCCTTTACCCTTCTAAATAAGTTTGATAATTGGCTTTTCCATTTCTGCAAAAAAAATGCTATTGGGATTTTTATTGGGTTTGCATTGAATCTGTAAATCAGTTTGGGTAGAATTGACATCTTATGATATTTAGTCTTCCAGTCCAAGAACACAGAATGTCCTTCCATTTATTTAAGTCTTCTTCATATGTTTCATCTCCTTTGTGGCCCCTCTTCAAGAAAAGGTGGTCTTTGGATTATTCTTCTTGGGTGCCATTCCCTGCTTTCTTATTCCTGGCTCTTGCATACAGTCTACTGCCACTCAGAAGGGATCTCCCAGCTCTTCTCTAAACTGGATTACTCTGGTATTGCTCTTCTGCTTATGGGAAGTTTTGTTCCTTGGCGCTATTATTCTTTCTACTATAATCCACAATATTGCTTCATCTACTTATCATCCATGTGCTGGGCTTTGCATTGACAGATGCACTCTCCTTGAGCAAGAAAACCAGCACAATTGGCATAAAACAGAGTTCAATACCCACCATGGAATTGTCACATTCACTGAACGTCATTTTGCAGGGATAGCGTGGTAGAATGTTTAAAGGGTTGTTGTGTATTATTGACAGGGAGTCTGTTAGAATCCTTAAAGCCGTATCTTTGAATTGCTGCTAGGAGTGAAAAAAGATTTCTCATGTCCCAGAGGGAGCTACCCTGTTATAGTATCTGGGAGAGTGTGGGGGAAGGATCTGCTACATAGAATTTTGCTCTTGGCTCACGGGTGAACCACCAAAATAGCACTTGAGTCTTAGGTTATTACTATCCAAGACATTGGCTGATTAAATTACATCCTTGGGATTTGTAGGTATTGAAGTCAGTGTTGAAATCCCTAGCATGGCAACTGGCATCCTCAAATGGGTGTTTGGGCCTATGGGAAGGGTCTCCTGTTTATTCAGCATAGAGTTTTCTTGGTTATTTTTCTCTTTTCTCTCCCCTTCCAAACTCCAGCAAAAACTGGGTATCAGGAAGAAAAAAATTCAAAGTAGAACCTGGGAAGAACTTAAGAGTATTTTGGTTCTGGATAAGGTCACTGCCCTGGGTGCTAGGTAGACTGAGCAAAAGACTCAGTGGGGGGAAGCGGGTGTGGCTCAATGGATAGAGCTCCTGTTTGCCATATGGGAGGCCCCGGGTTTGCTTCCCAGGGCCTCCTTGTGAGGGCAGGCCGTCCGGCGCAGAGCGGTGGGCTGATGCAGCAGGACCTCACAGCAAGGGGGAGATAAGCAGACACGGAAGAAACACACAGCGAATGGACACAATAAAACACAAGCAGCAAGGGGGGGATAAATAAATAAATCTTATAAAAAAAAATTTAAAAAAAGACTCAGTGGGTGAACTGGTGCAGTGCCTCAAAGAATGAAGACAGTAGTAATCCCTTTGAGGAAACAGACCAGCAAGACAGTGGCCATCTGGAAGGAAGCTCACTTAGTTCCATGGGAGTAACAACACATATCAGAAGCCAGACTTGCTCCTCGGGCATGCAATTTGGGTTACAGGGTATAAGATGCAGCCCTATAGCACCACCAATAGAAGTAGCAGTCTCTGGCCCCAGTTACCCCCTACCCCAAAGGAGAAGGTTAATGTGGCTTGACATAGCACAAACCCCTAGGAAAAATGAAATTAACATGACCAATGTGTAATCCAGTGAAAATCTCCCTCTTTGGGGTGTGTATGTGTGTGGACACCCATTCCTGTGTGTGTGCCCATTTATATATGTGTATGTACACACATACCAACAGCCTCACTGTGCACTTGGTCTGTAGTGCTAGCTGAGAACTCTCACTGGGTTGGTGCCTGAATGCCTTGCTCTCAGTGGTCAGAGGCTTGCTTGCCTGTGCAGATTTTTAAGTTTTCTTTCTTAGCCCTAAGGTTGGTTAGGACTTCTACAGCTTCATTCTTTTACCATTAAATAGTGACCTTTTCAGTATTTTCCTCTTCCCCCTAATAAATTGCTGAAGCCACAGAGCATGTTTTTGGGGGTCATAGAAGGTTGGGGTTGCAGAAAGGCATTTATGTCATCATTCCATTCACCATGGGATTCCCCTACTTGCTTTATTGCTGTGTTCTCAGCTTCTAATAAAAAGAACCAAATAGGAAAAAAAAAAAAAAAAGGAACCAAGCAGAATGACTGGTATTACAGATGATTTTAACTGAAATGAAAAATTCCCAGAAGGGTTTCAACAGCAGATTGGAGCTGACAGAAGAAAGAATCAGCAAACTTGAAGACAAGACCATTGAAATGAGTGAGGCTGAGGAGCAAAAAGAAAAAAAGAGTTATAAAAGGGAAAATAGCCTAAAAGCCCTGTGGGACACCAACAAGTGTACCAATATATGCATTATGGGAAACCCAGAAGGAGAAGAAAGAGAGAAAGGGGCAGAGGGAATATTTTTTTTTAAATGGCAGAAACTCTCCAAACTTAGCAAAAGACATGAATATGCACAACCAAGGGGCCCAGAGAATACAAAACAGGATAAACTTGAAGGAAAAATACACCTTGTTATATGCTGATGAAACTGTCAAATGCAAAAGGCAAGAAGAGAGTTCTGAAAGCTGCAAGAGGAAAGCAATGAGTTATGTACAAAGGAGTCTAATTAGATTAAGTGCCATTTTCTCATCAGAAACCATGGAGGCAAGAAGATAGTGGGCTGAAATACTTAAAATGCTGAAAAAAAAACAATTGCCAACCAAGAATGTTTACATCTGGTGATATTTCTTTCCAAAATGAGGGCGAGATTAAGATATTCCCAGATAAACAAAAACTGAGGGAGTTCATCACCACTAGACTTGCCCAACAAGCCCTGCTAAAGGGCTTCAGACTGAAAGGAAAGGACACTAGACAGTGGTTCAAAGCAGCATAAAGAAATAAAGATCTACAGTAAAATTAACCATTTGGATAATTATAAATGCCAGTTTTATTGTGCTTTGATTTTTGGTATGTAACGTCTCTTCTTACTTCCTACAGGTGCTAAAATGCAAAGTCATAAAAAGTAATAGTAGATCTATGGTTTTGCATATACAATGTGCAAAGACAGCATTTGTAATGGTACAAAAAAGGTGGAATTGAAAAGATATAGGAACACTGGATATATATGCTATTGAAGTCAAGATAGTATCTAATCAAATATTATTATATATTTAGGATGTTAAATTTTAACACCATGGTCACCATAAAGAAAATATACAAAAAATATAGCCAGAAAGAAATGAGAAGGAACTCAATTGGTAAATACAAAAAATCAACTAAATATGAAAGAAGACTTTAATGGAAGTACAGAGTGACAAAAATAGCAAAGTTATAGAAGAAACTCCTGCATTATCAATAGTTCCTTTTAATGTAAATGGACTAAACTCTTCAGTAAAAAGACAGAGAATGTAAGAATGGATAAAAAGGCATGACCCAGCTATATGCTGTTTACAAGAGACTCACCTTAAATTCAAAGTCATAAGTAGGTTGAAAGCAAAAGGATGGGGAAAATGTACCATGCAAGTACTAACCAAAGGAGAGCTGGGGTAGCTATAATAATATCAGATAAAATACACTTTAAGTAAAAAACTGTTAGGAGAGACAAAGAATATCATTATATGCTCATAAAGGAGTTAATTCAACAAGAAGACATAACAATTATAAGTATATATGTACCTAAGAGCAGAGGCCCAAAATATATGAAGCAATTATTAACTGATTTGAAGGCAGAAATTGATGGCTTTACATTAATAGTGGCAGACTTTGATACACACTTTCAATATGGATACAATATCTAGACAGAAGATCGGTAAATAAATAGAAGACTTGAATGATACTCTCAACCAACTAGAACAGGCATATATAGAACATTTCACCTAACAGCAACAGAATACATATTCTTTTCTAGTGCGTATGGATCATTCTCCAGGATAGGCCATATCTTAAGGCACAAAACAGATCTCAATAAATTCAAAAATATTGAAATCATATAACGTATGTTCTCCAACCACAATGAAATGAAGCTAGAAATTGGTAACAAAGGAGAAATGGTAAATTCACAAATGTGTGGAAATTAAACAGCATATAATTAAATAACCAGTGGGTTAAAAGAAGAAATCATGAGGGAAATTAGGAAACAGCTTGAGGTGTTTGAAAATGAAAACAAAACATACCAAAACTTATGGGATGCATAAAAGGCAGTACTAAGGAGGAAAATTATAACTCTAAATGCTTACATTAAAAAAGAAGAAAGATCTCAAAGACCTAAACTAAAACTGGAAAATCTAGAAAAAGAAGAGCAAACTAATCCAAAGCAAGAAGAAGGAAGGAAATAACAAAGATTAGAGCAGAAATAAATGAAATAGAGGATAAAAAAATAGAATCTACAAAACTAAAAATTCTTTCTTTGACAAGATCCATAATATTGACAAACCATTAGCTAGACTGATAAAAAAAGAGAGAAGACACAAATAACTAAAATCTGTAATGAAAAGGGGGGCGTTACTACTGACTGACACTGCAGAAATAAAAAGAACTATAAGAGGATATTATGAACAATTTTACAACAACAAATTAGCTAACCTAGATGAAATAGACACTTTACTAGAAACATGCAAAATGCACAGACTGACTCAAGAAGAAATAGAAGATCTCAACAAACAACTAGTAAAGCGATTGAATCAAAATCAAAAACCTCCTAGCAAAGAAAGTCCAGGACCAAATGACTTCACAGGGGAATTTTACCAAACATTCCAAGAACAATTAACACCAGTCCAGCTCAAAGTCTTCCAAAAAATTGAAAAGGAGGGAAAACTATCTAATACATTCAATGAGGACTGTATCACCTTCATACCATATCTGAAAGATAGCAGTAAGAAAAGAAAATTACAGACTAATTTCTCTTATGAATATAAATGCAAAAAATCCTCAATAAAATACAAGCAAACTGAATCAAACAGCATATTAAAAGAACTATACAGGGGACGGATGTGGCTCAAATGGTTGGGTGTCCATCTCCCATATGGAGGGACCTGGGTTCAATCCCTGGGACCTCCTGGTGAAAAAAAAAAAAAAAAAAAGAACTATACACCATATGTGTAGCAGTTTGGCAGTTTGATATAGTTATGAATTCCAAAAATAGATATTGGATTATGCTTTTAAACTGGTCTGTTCATCTGGGCGTGATTAAGTTATGATTAGGGCTTTGATTAGGCCACGTCAGTAGAGTGGGGAATCAAAGATAAAAGACATGGCAAAGGACAGAGTTGGAGTTTTTGAGTTGGAGTTCTGATGTTGGAGTCTTGAGCTGGAGCCCCGGGAAGCAAGCATACAGAGGAGCTTGGTCGTGAGAAAGGAGAGAAGGCCCCGGGAAAAGAGATGAGCCATTCGCCTGATATCTACAGCTGGCCTTGTGGAGAGAACAAGCAGCTGAACCTGGAGAGAATCAAGCCCCGGGAAGTGAGCAACCCAGGAAGCTGGACCCCTCACAGAATTGGGTGAGGGAAGTAATTTATGCTTTATGGCCTGGTAACTGTAAGCTTCTACCCCCAAATAAACACCCTTTATAAAAACCAACCGATTTCTGGTATTTTGCATCAGCACCCCTTTTGCTGACTAATACTCCATGATCAAGTGGGATTTATCCCAGGTATGCAAGGGTGTTCAACATAAGAATATCAGTTAATGGAATACACCACATTAACAAAATGAAGGGGGAAAAAAAAATGCATGATAATCTCAATCAATGCAGAAAAGGCATTGGACAAAATACAGCAACACTTTTTCATACAAAAACATTAGAAAACTAGGAATAGGAGGAAACTACTTCAACATAATAAAGGTATATATGAAAAACCCACAGCTAACATCATATTCAATGGTGAAAGGCTGAAAGCTTTCCCTCTAAGATCAGGAACAAGACAAAGGTGCCCACTGTCACCACTGTTATTCAACATTATACTGGAAGTTCTAGCCAGAGCAGTTAGGCAAGAAAAAGAAATAAAAGGCATCCAAATTGGAAAGGAAGAAGTGAAACTTTCCGTATTTGCAGATTACATGATCCAGTACACAGAAAATCCTGAAAAATCTAAAACAAAGCTCATAGAGCTAATAAATCCATCCAGCAAAGTGGCAGGTACAGGACCAATGCCCCCAAAACAGCAGTTTCTAGACACCAGTCATGAACAATCTGAACATAGATCAAGAAAAAAAAACTCCACTTCAAATTGCAACTAAAAGAATCAAATACCTAGGAATAAATCTAATGAAAGATGTAAAGGACTTATACACAGAAAACTACAAAATGTTGTTAAAAGAAATCAAAGAACACTTAAATAAGTGGAAGGATATTCCATTTTCACTAATTGAAAGACTAACTATTGCTAAGATGTCGATTCTACCCAGAGTGATTTACAAATTCAACACAATACAAATCAAAATTCCAAAAGCATGCCTTGCAGAAATGGAAAATTCAATCGTCAAAATTATGTGGAAAGGTAAGAGGTCCCAAATAGCCAAAAGCATCTTAAAAAGAATGATGTTGGAGTACTCACAATTCCTGATTTTAAAACTCACTATGAAGCAAAAGTGATCAAAACAGCATGGTACTGGCACAAGGACAGACATACAGACCAATGGAATTGAATATACAGCCAAGTGATTTTTTATAAGACTGCCAAGTCCACTCAGTTGGGAAAGAATAGTCTCTTCAACAAATGCCTGGGAAAGCTGATATCCATATGCAAAAGAATGCAGGTGAACCATTATCTCACACCCGATACAAAAATTAACTCAAAATGGATCTTAAATGTAAGAGCCAGGACTACAACAGTCCTAGAAGAATATGTGGGGAAGAATTGTCAGGATCTCGTGTTAGGCAAAGGTTTCTTAGACTTTACGCCCAAAGCACAAGCTACAAAAGAAAAAATAGATAAAGGAAACCTCATCAAAATTTAAAACTTTTCTTCACCAAAGGACTTTGTCATGAAAGGAAACTACAACCTACACAGTGGGAGAAATATTTGGAAATTGCATATCCAATAAGGGTTTAATATCAATAATATATAAAGATATCCTACAACACAACAGCAAAAAATAAATAACAAATTTTTAAAAATGGGCATAAGATTTTGATAGACATTATTCCAAAGAAGATATACAAATGGCTAAACGCACATGAAAAGATTCTCAACATCATTAGCCATTAGGGAAATGCAAGCCATAATCACAATGAGATAACATTTCACACCAATTAGAATGGCTACTATTTTAAAAATGGAAGATTACAAGTGTTGGAAAGGAAGTGGAGAGATAGGAACACTAATTCATTACTGATGGGAATGTGAAATAGTGCCACCGCTGTGAAATGAAGTTTGGGAGTTCCTCAAAAAGTAAGTATAGAATTACCATGTGATCTACCTATCCCACTTCTGGGAATACATCCAAAGGAATTTAGGGCAGGTACTCAAACAAATATTTGCACACTAATGTTTATAGTGGAATTACTCACAATTGCCAAAAGTTGGAAACAACCCATCAACAGATGAATAGATAAACAAAATGTGGTATAAACACACAATGAAATATTTTTCATCCATAAAAAGTTATGAAGCATGATATGTGCAACAACATGGATGAACCTTGAAGACAGTCTGTTGAGTGAAAAAAGCCAGATGAAAAAGGACATTGTATGATATCACTGATATGAAATAATTACAATAAGCAAACTCATAGAGTCAGAATGTAAAATACAGGTTACCAGGGGATGGGGTGAGGCTAGATAATAGGGAGTCAATGGTAAAATTGTACAAAGTTTCTGTATGGGAGAATGGCAACGTTTTGGTAATGGATCATCGTGGTGGTAGCACAACATTGTGAACATAGTTAGCAGCACTGAATTATATATTTAAATGTGGTTAAAAGGGGGATATTTTAGGTTATATATATGTTTCTAGAATAATTTTTTTTTTTTAATCCATGGGTCTGGGAAACAGATGTGGCTCAAGCAGTTGGGCACCTGCCTACCACATGGGAGGTCCCGGGTTCAGTTCCCAGTGCCTCCTAAAGAAGACAAGCAAGACAGCGAGCTGATGCAATGGGCTGATGTGTCAGACTGAAGCAACGAGATGACGCAACAAGATGACACAACAAAGAGACACAAAGAGGAAACACAATGAGAGATAAAACAAGTGGGAGAGGAGGTGGCTTAAGCCATTGGGCGCCTCCCATCCACATGGGAGGTTCTGGGTTTGGTTCCTGGTGCTTCCAAAAAAAGAAGACAAGCACACAATGAACAGACACAGAGATCAGACTGCAAACAACAGGGAGGGGGGTAGAGAAATAAATTAATTTAATTAATCTTTTTTAAAAAATCCATGTGACTATACAATACAAACGGTGAAGCCTTCGGTAAATCATAGACTATAGTTAATAGAACAATAATAAAAATGTGCTTTCATCAATTGCAACAAATATACCACACTAATGCAGGGTGTTAATAATAGGGTGGTTTATGGGAACCCTGTATTTGATGCATGATTTTTCTGTAAAAAAGAACACTGTGAAGAAAATGAAAAGACAACACACAGAATAGGAGAAAATATTTGCAAACCATATATCTGATGGGATCCAGTATCAAAAATGTATAAAGATCTCTTACAACTCAACAACCAAAAATCAAACCATCCAAATAAAAGCAAATGATATTTCTTCAAAGTTACACAAATGCCTAACAAGCACATGAAAATATGCTCAGGATCAATAACCATTAGAGAAATGCAAATCAAAACAACAAGGAGATATCACTTCACACCCAATAAATTGATAATAATATTTAAAAAAAACAAACAGAAATTGACAACTGCTGGTGAGGATGTGGAGAAATTGGAGCTCTCATACATACATTGTTGGTGGGAGTGTAACATGGCATAGTCATTGTAATAAAGTTTGGCAGTTTCTCAGAAAGTTAAATATAGAATTGCTTTATGACCCAACAATTCCACTACTAGGTATATACCCAAAAGAACTGAACACATACATTTAAACAACTTCAAATAGCAATATTATGCATAATAACCCAAAGCAGAAACAACCAAATGTCTATCTGATCAATAGATAAAATGTGCTATATCCATACAATGACATATTATTCAGCCGTAAAAAGTGGGTGAAGTGCTGATACATGCTACACGATGGATGAACCTTGAAAACATGATGCTATATTAAAGAAGGCAGACACAAGGCCACACATTGTATGATTCCACCTCTCTGACATGTTCAGAACAGGCAAATCCATAGAGACAAAAAACACATAATGTGTTGTGAGGGGCTGAGGCAGGGGGAGAAAAGGGAGTGACTGCTGCTGAGCGCAGGGTTTCCTTTTGAGGTGAAGAAAATGTTCTGGAATTAGTGGCAATGTTTGCACAATGTTATGAATACACAAAAACCACCCAGTTGAACACTTTAAAATGGTTCAAATGTTGAATTTTATGTTATGTGAATTTTAAGGGAAAAAGAGAAAAAATAAGTTTGGGGGAAATGGTAATCCTAAAGAAAGAAGAAGGAAGGATCATTTAAAACGTAGAGCTGATTATCCAAATCAAAAGCCATTTCTTTGAAAACAATCAATAAAATAAACAAATCTCTAGGAATAGTGCTCAAGTAAAAGAAAGGATGACACCTGAACAGAAATAGTGGAGATTGAAAATATCATTAATGAATGCTATGAAGAAAGACAAGTATGATGTAGCAGCTTTGGAGAGTGTGCCATAGTGTCTGCAGCCCCATGATATCCAGCCTGCTTTTTTAGGTCCCTCTTTTGATGCCCCTGATGAGAGGGGCCACAGGAGGTTGGGCGGGCGGCATGCAGCTCTCAGAATGAAACTAGCTTTCTAGGTACTTGCATGTTAACCATCAACTGCACCGAGCTAAACCGGCCAGCAACTGAGTGATACTTGGTTTTAAATTACCAAATAAGGAGACAAAATTCAGAAATGTTGTACTTTTACTTTATTGTTGATGTTTCCCCCCTTTTAACTTCTCAGTAATTTCATTCATTCAGGGGACAAATATTTATGGAATTTGCTCAGTTTGCAGAAATCCTGCAACAAAAAAATCAAGTCAACCTATATTATTTCTATTTACAGAAAACTGGTAAATTCAAACAGTGTGCTAATGTAGATACTCGGGAGCAGTGCAATTGCACACAGGATCAGAAGTTTTCATATGCTGTTGCTTTCTCCGATTGCAGAGAAAAAGTAAGATAATGTCAATTACTTGAAGACAAAGTACTTCCATATTAAGTTAGTAAGATTTTGAAATGTTCTTTTTGGTTAAACATGAAAAGCTAAGACAGAAATAATGACTTTTCATTATTTTGACAGTACTAAATATTATGACACAGAGGATCTGGATTTAAATGTACCCAGACAAATCAATTAACCTCATTTGTAGAATAAAGTAATAATATCTGCATAACCCTGTCCATTTCACAGGATTCTTATAAATACATACATTCATAAATACATGCATGCATGTGTACATAATAGCATACATGCATACACACATATATCCATATGAAAGCAATTTGTAAACTGTAAATCATTATATAGGATTATGGCAAATATTCATTCATTTAAAAATTGACTATATAATATGCATCGGGTCTTGGGAATATGAAAGTCAAAGTCCTTGTCATCCAGGAGCTCAGTCTAGTGGTAGGAACAAATTAGAAACAGTAAAACATATTGGTTAAGAGAATGGGTTCTATGTCAAATATTTCATTCTTTTAGTATCAAAACTTTCAAAAATATAACAAGTTGGGGAGTGGATGTAACTCAGTGGTTGATCACCTGCTTCCCATGTACGAGGTCCCGGGTTCGATACCCAGTACTACCTAAAAACAAATAAACAACTAAACCAGCTCTCCTTGGGGGAGCAGATGTAGCTCAAATGGTTGAGGACCTGCTTCCCATTTTCAAGGTCCTGGGTTCAGTCCTGAGTACCTCCTGAAAAAAAAAAAAAAGTGTACCAAGTTAATATTGGTGTTTGCATCACCAGAGTCAAGTGTTGGTATCGTTTTCAACAGAGCAGTACATATAATTGTGTGTGTGTGTGTGTGTGTGTGTGTATCACTTAATACAATGTTGGGCATAAAGTCAGCATCCAATACATTTTGAGGATTGTTATTATACATCTCCACAACCCCACCCTTGCTGAATTACAATATTTCTTGAGCATTTGCTCTCTACTAAGTACTGCTGTAAGTCTTCTCCATGATTTTTCTCATTTAATTCGAGGCACAGAGAAACCAGGTAATTTTCCAAAGATCCCATTGTTGATATGCAATGGAGCTTGATTTGATCTCTGACTACAGAGCCTGAGTTTCAAGAGCGTGGGCAAAACATTGTGACCAGTAGGGAGAAGGGTGTAAGGGAGACGGGCAAAGTGCGGTTCACGCAGAACCTTGTGGAGGACGGTTTAACCAGAAAAGTTTGGATAACATCATACGAAATTCCCGTGAAAAGGGCCAGGAGAAAGTTAGGAGTCTTGTTACTACAATGTTTGTATATTACCTTTGGAATTCACATTGATTCTGCTGTAAGAAAGATTTTTTTCATGCCTTGAGTAAGAAGTATATTTCATTTGGAATAGCCAACTTATTGGGAATATATCTATTCACTCTCTGTCAAGAAATAAAATTGCATTCATTGTTGGAATTTGTATTTTAGGTTCCTCGCTTTAAGTTTCCAGTTACACAGTATCCAATTTCTTTGGAAATTTACAACAAGGATGGAAATATCCCAGTGGAAACTCCGTATCTGGTTACTGTGACTGAAGTGAATATGAGGGGGAACTGGAAACTAAGTAGGGTTTGCTCGCTTCTATAATTATCGTTTACCTGTTAAGTAATGTTATTATTACCTAGATCAGTGGTCTACAAAGTCTATTTACACAAGAGATAGCCAGGTGTTCTATGGAAAAGAATTCAAGTCAGTTAGCACATTGCTGTTTTACTCTACTCCCACTGTCTCCTGTTTTTTCCATCATCACTTCCAGTGACCAGGATTCTATGGCTTAAAAACATTTTTGAAGTATTTGAACTGCAAAAAAACTGAAATCATTTTGTAGATTAGTAGCAAAAAGGGATTGAATTTGTGCTACATTTTGGTTTACTGTCTCCTTACACTTCTTTTCTTTGACCACTGCTTGCTCACTGTTACAGAGGAACTTAAAAAATATGAAGATGTTGCCAGATAATATAAAGGATCAATCTTCTGATTATATGAGTAAAGTTTCTTGATGGTTTTATGGTAAAATAATTGAAAAAAATGCAGAAATATTTTAAATAAGTAAAAGAAAATTTAGGGGAGTTCAATTTTACCTCATATATGCATTTTTTTAATTTAATTTTTTAACTAGAGAAGTTTTATGTTTACAGAAAAATCATGTAAAAATAAAGCATTCCCTTATACTCTCCCTATTTGTTACAACTGATAAAAGAATATTATAATTGTATTATTAACCATAGTCCATAGTTTACATTAGGATGTATTTTTATTCCCCATATAATACCCTATTATTAACAACTTGCATTAGTGTGGTACATTTGTCATAATTCATGAAAATACACTTTTATAATTTTTCTATTAACTATAGGCCATCATTTAAAATAGGGCTCACTGTATTGTCCAGTCCTATGTTTTATTTTTTAATTTTTATTCCAGTCACATTTATATAACCAAAAATTTCCCCTTTTAACCACAATCACATATAAAATTCAGTGCTATTCATTACACTCACAATGTTGTGCTGCCATCACCATGATCCATTTCCAAAACTTTACAATCAACCCAAATAGAAATTCTGTACAAATTAAGCATTAACTTCCCATTCACTACCCCCAACCCAGCCCCTGGTAACCTGTATTCTAGATTCTAACTCCATGTGTGTGCTTATTCTAATTATTTCATATCAGTGTGATGATCATACAATATTTGTCCTTTTGTGTCTGGTCATTTCACTCAACATAATGTGTTTGAGGTCCATCCATATTGTTGCATGAACCAGCATATCATTCCTTTATAATGCTGAATAATATTCCACTGCAGGTATATACCACATGTTGTTCATTCATGGATTGATGGACACTCGTGTTGCTTCCATCTTTTGGCAATTGTAAATAATGCTGCTGTGAACATTATTAAATAATGCTGCTCAAGTCCCTGTTTTCAATGGTTCTGGGTATATACCTAGCAGAGGGACTGCTGGTTCATACTGTAATTCTATACTTATCTTTCTGAGGAACTGCCAAACTGTCTTCTACAGCAGCTGTGCCATTTTACATCCCACCAGCAATGAATTAGTGTTTTTATTTCTCCACATCCTCTCCAACACTTGTAATTTTCTGTTTTTTTAATAGTAGCCATTCAAGTGGGTGTGAAATGATATCTAGTTGTGGTTAGGATTTGCATTTCCCTAATAGCTAAAGATGTTGAGCACCTTTTCATGTGCCTTTTAGTCATTTGTATATCCTCTTTGGAGAAATGTCTATATTCAAGTCTTTTGCCCATTTTTTAATTGAGTTGTTGTAAGATTTCTTTATATATTCCAGATATTAAACCCTTATCAGATATTTGGTTTCCAATCATTTTAAATATTTTCTCCCATTGAGTAGGTTGTCTTTTCACTTTTGTGATAAAGTCCTTTGATGCACAAAAGTTTTTAATTTTGATGAAGACCCACTTATCTATTTTTCCTATAGTTGCTTGTGCTTTGGATGTAAAGTCTAAGAAACCACTACCTAACTAGGTCCTGAAGATGCTTCCCTACGTTTTCTTCTAGGAGTTTGAAAATTCTGGCACTTATATTTAGGTCCTTGATTGATTTTGAGTTAATTTTTGTATATGGCAAGAGATAGGGGTCCTCTTTCATTCTTTTCCTTATGGATATCCAGGTCTCCCAGCACCATTTGTTGAAGAGGCTATTCTTTCTCAATTGAGTGGACTTGGGAGCCTTAGCAAAAATCAATTGGCCATAGATATGAGGGTCTATTTCTGGGCTCTCAATTCGATTGGCTTAGTGTATATATCTATCCTTGTGCCAGTAACATGTTGTTTTGACCACTGTAGCTTTATAATAAGCTTTCAAGTCAGGAAGTGTGAGTCCTCCAATTGCATTATTCTTTTTCAAAATGGTTTTGGCTATGTAGGTCCCCTTACACTTCCAAATAAATTTAATAATGACTTTTCCATTTCCATTTCTGAAAAGTAGGCTGTTGGAATTTTTATTGGGATTGTGTTGAATCTGTATGTCATTTTGGGTAGAATTGACATCTTAACAATATTTAGTTTCCCAATCCATGAGAATGGAATGTCCTTCCATTTATTTAGCTCTTCTTTGATTTCTTTAAGCAAAGTTTTGTAGTTTTCTGCACATAGGTCCTTAAATTTATTCCTAGATATTTGATTCTTTTAGTTGCTATTGGAAATGGAGTGTTTCTCTTGATTTCCCTCACAAGTTGATCACTACTAGTATATATATACACTACTGATTCTTGCACTTTGATCTTGCACACCACCACTTTGTTGAATCTGTTTATTAGTTCTGAATCTGTTTATTAGTTTTTTGGGACTTTCTATATAAGGATCATGCCATCTGCAAATAGGGATAGTTTTACTTCCTTCCTTTCCAATTTGGATACCTTTTATTTCTTTTCTTGCCTAGTTGCTCTAGCTAGAACTTCCAGTGTTGGGGGCGATGTTGTATGAATATAACTGTCATGGCCGTCTCCTTCTCCTTCTTTGTCTTCTCCTTCTCCTTCTCCCTGAGTTCGCGCCACAAAATTCCCGCGCGCGGGAGCCATCGTCATGCCGAGTCATTTAAATTATCCAATCATGTATCAACACCTAAGCCTTAGTGCACTCCCCTTTCCCTGCCCCCTTCCCTGCTTATAAAAGAGCTGATTGTAACCCGCTCAGCAGAGGAAGCCGCAGAGAAGCCATGTTAGCAGAATAAAGAGCACAGTTTTTTGTTTTGTCCGTG
>JAQZBX010069697.1:0-15537 GCA_029593785.1 Cabassous unicinctus
TCCTACACATTTTAAGTGCATGAGACCTCCTAGCTGCCAACATTGTCATTATCATTGCACAAGGTTCTTCTGAGCTTGTTCAAAAGTCAATATTTTTACTTGCTATCCTGCAACTTCTGATCTTATGTTTTTAATAATAAAAACTTGGTTTATAATGAGCTTTAGGAAAGGTAAACAGACTATTTGCAAAGCCATAAAGCAAACTTTAATGCTACTCTATAGGCAGGTAAAAATATTTAGAAGTGGCAAACTATATTGGCAGCAGCAGGAAAACATATGATGAAATGTGTTGGTAATTTTATATCAAATTAGGCAAATTTGCCACAACGGAAGGATGTATAGTATTGAATTAGTGCGGTGTGTTCAGGCAAGAAAAATGTTTTTCTATTCAGAATCTTGGACATTCTTTTTCCATTTATGAAGAAGGAAAGACTAAAACAATAAATGGTACAATGGCCTTGTCCCCCATTAGGCACTCAGAGGAGCCTCCAGCAAGAGACCTTTCAATCCTTCCTGGGTTGTGCTGGCTTATAAATCTTTAGGGATTAGCTGTTCATTGACAAATAAGCCTGGGAAATGTCTTGGGGGTTACATTTGGTACCCGTTCTTGTTAATAAATGTTAAAATACTTACCTAGAAAATACCGTGCTGATTAGATACAAATCCCGGGCAAACCAAAATCCAATTCTAAGAACAGCTTTTAAGTTTGGGAGGTTTTCTATCTGTTTCCTGAGAGTGCAAGGAGAAGCATTAATTGCAAAGTGCATTTAAATATAAAGACTCCATGGTGCATTCAGTAGTTCCTTATGTGAATTTTGAGGAGAGAAAAAAATAGGTCTTTCATGAAAAACAATCTCAAACTACTCCGTTCCACTCAGAATTCATAATTATGCTTAATCTGCCGCTCCTTTGGCTCGTTTACAGGTCCTGTTGGCAGGTAGTGAATGCAAAATCATTTTAATGGGGGTCCCCTGGGAATGGAGCAAAAGTTTTGAGCATTTACCATTTCACAATGGAGGACGGCCAGCTGTTGGTCTTCCTGAGTGCGGGGGCCACAGCTCCCCCCAGGCAACCGTTTGCATGGATGGCTTCAGGTCAGCAACCTGGTAAGGAAGAGGCCGCCTCGGAGCCAAGGACAGCCCTGGCGTGAGAATGGGAAACGCGACAGCTCAACAGCCGCTCTGCTCGCCAGCAACAAAGCCGGGCCAGAGCGCAGGAGCCAGACAGGAAAGCCCTCCTGTGATAGGGCGATGCCCAGCGCGGGGCGTGCTCCCGTCTGCTTTCCTTTTGGCAGAGGCTGCCCCCAGGGGCGAGTGCTAATGAGAGATGGGAGATGCTGGCGCGATCAAAGGGCCCATTCAGAGCTGCACTGTCTCCACCACCCAGCCGTGAGATGGCAACCCGGCTCAAATTACTCTCTCTCCACACACCTGAAAGGTATGATTACTTGCGGATGGGACAGTCTGGGAATAAAAAAGAAAGCACTTCTAAATGTGTGTGTATTCGACATTGACATTTTGTTGTAGTATCTTGTTTGTGTATACGTGTATTTTAATATATATTTAAAATAATGTTGAAAGCAAAATAAATCTGAAAGCAGAGTAATACCAATTCCAAAGAAAGCCCTTTGTTTTGATCAAAATCATGTATTCATTCACTCAGTCACTCCCTCATTTATTTAAACAAATCTTTTTGAGTGTTTAGGGCATTAGGACATTAGATTATAAGTCACCTCTGCAAACCGCCCCCCCCCTTTTTTAAATAAAACTGTTATTCAAACACAAATTTCTTAAGCTTTTTTTTTTTTCTTCTTTTTTTCAAGTGACTCTTTCTCCAGCTGCCAGTATTTTACAGAGGCACTGGATGTTTTACTTTTTTGCTTTTTTTGTTCTTTTGAGAAGATGATTTTACCAAGAAAATGTATTATTTTTCACTGCTGATTTATGTAGCTCCTTATCCCTATGTATATATATTTATGTGTGATATGTATGTGTATTCATTAATAAAAGTATTTCTTAAGCACCTTCTCTGTTGGGCTCTGGACTACATGCTGGGGTGGTTCCAGGAGCAGGACCTTTCACATCAGAGAAGGTGTCAGATAGGAAGAGATGCTGGACTTGGAGCACACTGTTAAGCTTCAGTTTTAAGCAAAAACACCAATAGTAAAGTGTCTCTGCCTTTCTACCCAGCATCTCTATTTAATTTTGAGCAAGCCCTGTAACTAAGTCATGGCTGGTAAGGCTCACAGCATTAAAGGACAATGAACACACTTTGCATGGGGGCTGCCGTGCCCTGGGCTGTTCGGATGAAGGGTCCAGACAGCACGGACCCCAATATATGCATTTACACATGGGAAGCCCGAGGCCCTCACAGGGGAAAGGAAGATGTCTAGGATCATTTGCTTGGGTCCTCAGGCACCTTTGGATTCTAGAGAGACCCAAGCAGTTCAATATTCAATTAAAAAGAAAAGAGGAAGGAAACCTCAGCTCATGAGATCTTGTTTTAAGTTATCCATGGAAAATTTATAGAAAACCGGACTGGAAGGAGAGCACAATTGAACACGTTTTCATGAGAGAGAACATTTATTAAATATCTGTAGAACTTAGCATTTAAAAAATAACAATATCTGCCTAGAGGATCTATGACACACACACACATGAACATTTTTCAACAACTACCACCACCGAATGGCAGGTAAATCTACGACAGCCCCTTCTCTGGTGTCTGGCATTTAGCTGGTACCTGTGTCTAGGGGGCCCTGGTGATTTGTTTATTCCTTTGTTCAGCAAACATTTATAGAGCAGTTGCTTTGTGCCAGGCACTGTGCATGTGGACCTCAAGGAGTTCACAGTTAAGTGGCCAAGTCAAAGAGGTCCAGTAAATTAACAAATTATTATATGGAGTTAAAAGGGATCACAGGACAAGCATGAACAATGCCTAGCAATTTTTACTAATAATACGAAAGCCATTGAATAAAATAAGAATCTAAGAGTCCACACTGATATAAGTAAACCAATAAAGGAAAAGAGAAAAACAGACAATTAGGAGGGCCTAGCTTTTGGGTGGGAAGGAGAAAGAGGTAGCAGGAAAGTAATTAATGCTTAAGCATCAAGAGCAGGAGGGCACGGGAAATTGGGCCCACCTGGTTCAGGTGTTTCTGCATTTGCTTAGGACCACCTTATAGAGTACAAGGTATTAAATGAATCGACAGTTAAAGCTCACTGTGAAGGATAGCTCTTGTAATAGAATGCTTATAGAAGTACACCGCCTCTTTAGGAAAGCAATTTTTGTATTTCAAAATTGGATCCAGATTTTATTAGTGAATTATAAATTTATAAAATATTTATCACAACTGCTCTCTGAGACCTGTTCTGGTGCATAATCACAGGATTAGTTACCTGCGGTTCCATTGCCAGCCCTTTAAGAACTCATTGGTGTCCCGTGGCTGCCCCATCCTAGTCGACCTGGCCTCAGGCTAACAACTGGCCACATTTGGCCACTGTGTTTCTAGGTTTCCCTTAATGCTTGGACATCTCAGAGAGTTCTTCGCCTTCCGTGAAAGGTTCATTATTTTGCCTCCACGGTTTGGGGCTGGGAGGAATTTTTCCTGAGGAAAGCATTACAGTGATATGGCTTCCTTAGACAACAGATTGTTTTCTCTATGGCCTTTCTCAATTCCTCTTACAGAATCCTTTCCCACATTGGTGGGACTAGGACAAAACATCTGTGCTTAATATTCAAAAATCGGGGCTTTTATTCAAACTGCTGCAATCCTAGTGGAGGAAAATATAAGATGGTAGCACCTGAAATCCTTTAACTCCTTCCTGCCCCATTACTTCATTTTAAGTGCAAATATTGATGTATGTGTATTTCTCAAGGTTTCACCATCTGGAAATGCTAATTAAAATGCAAATACACAATGACCTAAACTTAAGGAGGCAGTTCAGCACATTGGAAAGAGTACAGTTTTAGAGCCATGCAAATTCGATTTCTAAGCCTAGTTCTGCTACTGGCTCTGCCTGTCAGGTGACCTTGGGTGTGTGACTTAATCTATGGTTTTTCAGAGGCTTTAACTTCTGTCTCAGAGGGATTTGGTGAAGATTAAAAGAGCAAACAGATGTGTGCCACCCAAAGTGGAGCCTGGCACATGGTTGATGCTCCTTGCTGGAACTTGCCCATTGCATTAGCCTGGCACATAGAGGGAATACAATAAATATTTGTGTATTGGATGGGCAAATAAAAGCCTGCAAATCATGAACTCCATGTGCTTCCCCCTTGCCAGCAGTGCCAGACCAATTATTGTTGCTAGAAAAGTTACAATAATGTGCACTAAAATTCATCAGTGTGAATGATTTAAAATTGCATGACTTCTATGCACATTCTTGCCAGAAAGGTTTTAGAAATAGATTTGCTCACAGATATAAAACAACAACAACAAAAACAAGGAAAAATAGAAAACAATACAACTTTTTTTCTGTTAGCAAAAGCCTCAATTCAGTTGGAAAGCCAAATTTTCTAGCAAGATGGCTCTTCCAGGGGAAAAAAATCCTAATCCACCATTAAATTCAAGTGAGATATTCAACTAATATATAAATCTGGTGCCATCCATCACAGTCACTTATTTCACTCCTGAGTCGTTAGAGATTTGAAGACAACTTTTACAAGCAGAACTGATATGGTAGGTCATTACACCAACCAACTGGGCAAACTTACTATTCCCTATCTCCCTAACAGCTAACTCTTTTGGATTGCACTTGTTACAACAGAGACTTCTGGGCGTTTCAAAAATTTATATTCTCTTTCTTCCTGGGCACACAGCTGGAATACATTTCCCAGTTTCCCTTGCAGGTAGGTGTAGCTATTCACTAAATTCTTGCCAATGGGAAAGTATACCAATTCCAGGCATGTTCCATGAAAACCTCCCACCAGCCACCTTCCATGTGTTTCCTGCTTTTCGCTCCTGGAATGGAGACAATCCCTCAGTGACTTTAGAAGTGATTGAAGATGGCTACATGGGTCCCTGAATGACACTGTGGAGGAGAGCCATCCCACTAACCTGTTCTTCTATTATATGAGAAAGCAACTTCTATTATATTGAGCCATTAAACATTTGGAGGTCAATTTGTTATAGAAATTACCCTGCTGTAAAAGAATTGTAAAATCAACCAAAGTCAAAGTGGATATTCAGCATACATGTAATCCTTAAATTGTCTTTATCTTAGAATTCTTTACCTTTTAAACATTTTGAGACCAAATATAGGAATTTTCCATCAGTATTTGTTTTGCTTTATCACCTCTCATCGTGCTTTAATACATTTTGCAGTGAGCATTGCTTTAGCTAATACTGAGATAAATAATGTCTATATTCATTTCTACACTTCTAATATCAACACTACTAAACAGTAACTTTTTAAAAATGTTTGCTTCCAAATCACATTGCATACCAATGTTCAGAATGGCATTATTCAAAATTGCCAGAAGGTGAAAGTGACTCAAGTATCCATGAACAGATTGTGGCTAAACAAAATGTGATATATACATGTAATGGAATATTACTTGGCCCTAAAAAGGAATGAAGTTCTGATGTATGCTACAACCTGGATGAGCCTTGAACATGCCATGTTGAGTGAAATAAGCCAGACACAAAAGGACAAAATTGTACAATCACACTTATATGAAATAACTTGTTTATGTAATTTCATAGGATAAGACACTAATTGAATACAGGTTACCAGGGCCTGGGTGGGGGTGGGAAGTAAGGAATGCTTAATTGGTAGGGAGTTTCTGTTGGAGGTAAGGGAAAAGTTTTGATAATGAATGGTGATGATGGTAGCATACCATTTTGAATGCAATTAATACCACTGAACTATATATTTGAAAGTAGATAAAATGGGAAATTTTAGGTTGTATATATGTTACCAGAAAAAAAAATTTAAAAACCATAGAACTGTACAGCACAAAGAGTAAACACTGGTGTAAACTATGGACTGTAGTTAAAATAGTATAATTACAATAATATTGTTTTGTCATTTGTGACACAGATGCTGTACTAATGCAAAATGTTAATAATAGGGAAAACTGTGTGTGTAAGAGGGGCTTATATGGGAACTCTATACTTTCTGCATGATTTTTCTGTAAACCTGCAACTGCTTTAATAAAAAAATAATTTACTAAAACAAAACAAAACCTAATCACATAAAACAAGCATGCATATTCCTTCATCCCATATCACCATATGGATTACTTGAGGGAAGGACCAAAGTCTCTTATCTATGAACTTCCAGTAGTTCGTACAGTGCCTAGCATAGAGTAGGCACTCATTAAGCCTCAAGCTCCTTGCATTTAGAGAAATGCAGCCATGGGAAATACATTTTTGTATTAACTCAAAGTTTCTATACTTTGAGTCAATTGATGATATACATTGTCTAGCTAATATCTGCACAGCAATAATGTAGCCTGTTTAGGAATGGGAATAGAAACAAAAGAAATGGCTTCTGCCCTAATGGGTTCCAGAAGAGGCTCAGCTCAACATTGGTACTCAGTTGGGGGTGTGACCCCTGCAAGGAGCTGATGCTAAGCTGGAGAAGAGTCTGGTTTTGTGCCCAGTGCATTTACACACCTTGCTAGTTATACTGCTGCTCTTAAAGGCTATTTTAAGACTCGACAGCCTATAAGCCTCTTTTTTTCATAAATAAAGAAGCTTTCCTAAGCCATTTTGTTACACAAAGAAAAAGCTGCTCCTCCAAAAATAAAGGGTTGCTGAAAGCCAGAAGCTTTTGATTTAACGGAAAACTCCAAACTCATCGATTTTAATCAACGCCAAATTGGGAGATCTCAGGATCTTAGATTTTGTACATTTCTTAACATCCAGTGTTTTAGAGAATATTTAATTAAATCAGCTACTTGAAAAAAATATAGAGTCAAGGAGGAAATACAGAGAAATGTTTCAAGGCTTACATAGAGGCTTCTTTTATTCATTGCAAAAGCTGTAGGTTCATGGGCCTATAATCCAAGAAAAATTAGTTCATTCATCTTTAACCATATGTATAGATGTGTCTCTGATATTTTCACCCTGCCTACACTAATTCATAACTGTCAATCAACTTTTAAAAGATTGATTATGTCTGATAATCTTGGTGAGGTTAGAGGGCCACATTATAAAATTCTCCTAAAAATCATTATATTTCCTTCAGTTTCAATGTTCACCACCTAAATGGAATTTTCTTTCTAAAATCGTAGTCCCTTACTCACTACAAGTCAATATGAGGTGCTTTGCAACTATTATGAAAGCAATATGTGCTTCATTATGTGAATGGCATTTAGCTAAGAAAATTAACCAATTTTAATCAGTAAAAAATTTTAAATTTGTTTTTAACTTTTCTCATCCGTCTTGGAAGTTTTAGTAATATATGTTCCCTTTATAATGGCAGATTAATTACTTGCTAACATTTAAAACTACTAAAATATTCTGGATATTGCTCAGGAGCCCAGTTTTGACTGCAACCAACCTATAAACCTACTCCAACTGTTCAATTTTGTGGCCTCATTTGGATGTGCCATGTTTTCAGTCTGCTTTTGAAAGCAAAAAAAGATCATCAGGACATTTTATGTATAAATATTTTTATTTTTTATGAGTTCTTCATTCTACCTATTTGTTTATTGACTAAAGAATGCAATCATGATTGAAAAGTTTAAAATGTGTTTAAAAAGTTGTTGAATGAAACAGTTTGTTCTTGTCCCTTTTTCTAATCCACTGTACCCACTTCTAAGGTAACCACTATTATTCATTTCTTGCAAATCTCTCCAGGGTTTCCTTATGCACATACAAGCAAATACAAAAATGTATATTATTATTTCTCCCTTTTTGACACAAATGATAGCAGGCTCTACACACTTCTCTGTGTGTTCATTCTTATTCTTATGAAGAAAACCCTGTGAATACTGCTCATAATGTCTGAAAAAGTGTCCTCCAGATGTTTTTTAAAATAGAAAAAAACCATTTAGAAAAGAAGTAAACAGTAAAAAGCTGAACACATCATAAAAGGCAAAGACCTAGGTGAAAATTTCTAATCACAGGGCAGAGCAGAAAAGCCTTGGCAGGCTACGTACTTGAATAATGATGCCAGCTCTTCCACTAGCTGCCAAGCAACCTTGGACAGGTCATTGACCTCAGTTTCATTTGTAATATTAAGGTATAAACAAGAGGCACATTAAAAAAAAAACAAAAGGCATTCTACAAATATCGAATGGGCGCCTTCGTATATGGGACCAGGCCACTTCTGAGGAAGAGAGCAGTTGATTCGATGGAGAAGTCCCTTCCCTCAGGGAGCTTATATTCTAGTGGGAGATGATAATGATATCCAGAAAACAAATAAACAAGAGATGTGCTATGAAGGGAATAAAGCAGGTATGTGATAGCTGTGAGTGGGGAGTAGGGAGTTGTTACTTAAGACTGGTGGTGAGGAGAGGCCCCTGTGTGGAGACTATATTTCAGCTGGATCCACAAGAAGACCTGTGGGCCGAGAGTGCCAGGTCAAGGGACCCGTGGATGTAAGGAGACCAGCGAATATGGAAGAGGGGCTTAGGAGACAAGGCTCCAGAGGTAGGCACTGACCAGTTCTGACGGGGCCGCATGGGTCAGGGCAAAGAGTCCGATTCTTTTATAAGTGTGATGGGAAACCATTGGAAGCCTTTGAAGAGAGAAATGGCAGGCTCTTGTTTCCTCTAGGACATTAGTGAATGAATTCCTTCTAACAGTTTTGGTGACTGGACTTCCAGGTAGAGGATTTTGAGATTAAAAAAAAAAAAAACAGAAAAGAAAGCCCACTTCTGCTAATGGGACCTTTCAAAGAACCGGGGGCGGAGGTGAGACTCATCACTCTTCTTTATAAATGCCCATGAGATTAAACAACCCAACCACCCCCCATATGGTGATGGTGGGGGGTGTCTCTCTGCTTGCTTTATAAAATGCTACAGTCAAACAGTGTTCGCATCTCAGCATCTGCTATCATCAGTCATTTTGACTATCTATCGTTGTAAATTTTAAACCTCTTTACGTTTCCCTTTTTACTTCTCCACTGCACTACCCAGTCCCCATCTTCTCCCCTTCCCATCACTGCAAAAGCCCTTGCATTACAAAAACACAAGGCATTTAAGAGAAAATAAAGGGGGGAAATTATAGATCAGCATAATTGTCCTATAAGTTCATGTGTTATTTCCTTGGGAAATAGATATGTTTGCAGCTTTGTTGTAAAAAAAAGAAAAAAGAAAAAAACATACAGGTTCTCTAAGAGAGGCACATTGTTGAAAAAAAGGGCTCTTTAGAAAATCTAAACTTTTCTACTTTATATCTCAGCAGAAAAAGGAGTTCCATGATATAAAGTGCATGTTTATAAAATACTTTACTTCTAGGAAAGGATGATTTTCAGTTAGATGATAATCTACCTGATGTGTTGCTAGAATATGTTTATCATATTGATAAAAAAGATTTGGTTTCATACCCGGGTCTGGAGTTAAACAGAACATTATAATATCCAGAGCCAAAAGCACTGGAGGCATGGATTCCCAACAACAAAGAAAGAAGATCCAAACCATTTTCTAATCATGGGTGGTTTAATTTATCATCCGTGAGTTTTATTAAATTTAATAATGTATCCCTTTCTGCTAACTAGAATCACTGAGATGATTGAGGAGTAAAATCTGTATATGTATATGTGTATTTATATATATATATATATATATATATATATATATATGTGCATGTGTATTATATGTATGCAAACAAATATATAAGCTGTTATATGTGTTACATACATTAGCTGTTCAAAATCTTGAGGTGGAATATCAAATTGAACACAATGCTTCATTCATATGGCATTGTAGGTAGAGAAACCAATAATTCCCAATCCTTATCATCCATAAGCCTTTATATATATTCATTTATTAAAGCCAATATTTACTGAGTATTTATTATGAGTTGTGACCTATGATAGGTGCTGGGACAGAGCAGTGAGTAAGCAGACAAACCCCTACCATCATGTAGCTTACATTCTAGAAAACCACATAATTAAATGTGTTGCTCATGTGAACTGAACAAGCAAAACAAATTTGTCCTTATTTCTTTTAATTCTATATTTAAAGTGAGCACATTTCCAAAAAACTAAATAGTAGTCATCATTCTACCCAACTTTAGTTGATGGAATCAAATCTCTTAAGAAGATAAAAGATGTGTAGGCTTGTAATTGTTTACAAATATCTTTTTATAGAATATGTTAAATCTTTTTAAAGTATCTAAAAATGCCCAAACAACAAGTTTCAGTGAATTTAAAATATCTTGAGTTTTTTGTGTGCGTTTTTAGAAGAACTCTTTATATAGCTATATCTGTAAGTATATATAGAACAAGATAATGACTATTTTTACATCAAGTATGAAAAGCATAAAATTGAATCTTTAAAGAAAGCTCTGTTTTCATGGCTTTGTTATACTTCTAGAATCATGTTCAAATGTTTTTTGTTTTGTTTTTTAATCTCCGCTCACTGATCTTTTCCACTGTCACCTATTTCCCAAAGGTGGGATATGTGGAGAGATAGGATGTAAAACTTTCTTTTTGTTTGTTTGTTTGTTTGTTTTAATTTTTTGTTTGTTTGTTTATAAAAACACTCAGCTCTCCCATGATGACTATTTCTCTGGCCTTAATCTTGACTACCCTACAAACTTTCAAAATGATCAGTTGATTCCGATTGCATTAAGTCCCTTGTTGCCACTACCACCAAGCCAAACACTGTTCTGCATCCTAACTACAGATACCTTGAAAAGGGCAGAATCAGGGTCAAATTCTCAATCACTTTGCTATTTGATTCATATGGAAGATATGTAAAAATATAGGTGCAAAGTTAGGCTGACCTGTCTTCAGAGCAGTTGGAGTAGCTAAATAGATGGTACAAACCACTCCTAGTACCATAAATAGCAGATTGGAGGCTTCTCCTACCTGAAACCAGTAAAGGAAGGCTTACTCAGAGGCATATCTTATTTTGAGGATGTTTTCAGATTGCCTCTAAATGGACCGTGATGTACTAAGGAACTGATGAGTCAGGGTCCAGTATCAACAGGATTAAGAGTGCAAGAGCACCTGGGTCACTTCCATCTTTTGGCAATTGTGAATATATCTGCAACACAAATGCCCATCAACTGATGGATGGATAAACAAAATATCATGCATATATATTACTAGAATATATATATTTTTTAAAATCCATAGGACTGTACAACACAGTGAACTCTAATTTAAACCATGCATTTAATTATTAATAGTATAATTATAATAATATTCTTTCATCATAAAATTATACATATATACATCATGTATTTCATGTAAAAATGAACCACACTAATGCAAGGTGTTAATAATAGGTAGGAATATGGGTGCTCTGTATTTTCTGCAACTACAACCTGTCTAATTAAAAAAATGCAGAAAAACAGAAAAATAATATAAGGGGAGACAGCAACATTAGAAGCTACAACAGCAAACCACAATCAAACCATATTCCTTGAATAAAACAGGGAGGACGTAGACGACTACCAACTATTCGTGTCTAACAAATATTTTTCTCTCCCTGCTTGCAGTCTAGAAAAACTCTTCTCTTTCCCACTCGTAAAAATGGGTCTTTATATCCCTTCACAAGTGTGCTGTTTTTTGCTCTGTATCTCAGAAAGGAGAGCCGAGGTTTTGATGATGGAAGGAGAGGGGAGGGGAGGTTCAGACCCTGCATCGTGACGGACTATGGTGAAGGAAAGGCCCAAGCTGATAGGGCTCTCCAAAAGAGCCTTTACGGGGAGATGGACCCGAGACAAGCTTCTGCTGGGGCCTTTTACCAGAGAGACCCCAAATGGGGAGGCACGTAAACCTCTCCCATCCCTGCACACATCCTGCAAGATCAGGATACCTGGAGACTGGGAAGTTGTTGTGGGCGTCCAGGGACGTTGTTGTTACCACTGATGTACTAAAGAGTCTGGCTGCATTTTTTGATGTTTGTCTCCTCACAACTTTGAAGCCTCACCCCTTCCTACTTGTGCGCCGCCTCCGAGTAAGCCAGTATGAAAGCCAGGATGCTGCCATGGTTGAGGCCACTGGGTGATTTAAACCACAAGAGCCCCTGCCTGCATGCGGGCACCCTCTCCCCCCCGACACACAGCCTTTCCATTAAACAACAACAACAAAAAAGCCCAAGCCAGCCTACTTTCCTTGCTCTCTCAAGCCATTTTCTGAGCAGCTTAGGAGGCCTGCCTAGTTATGTGAGTAGTAAATTTTTTACACTCTCTTGGTGTATGTGTGGCGACACCAGTCTCTGCATCGGAACCAAATTTGGGGCGAGGGTCCATCCTGTTTATGCATGGTTCTCAACAGTGGACCACGGTGGTGAAAATAGTTTTCTAAACAGGTGTGGCTCAGGGATGGACTCATAGAAGCCTGAATTGGAGAAAGTACCAAATCCAAGGCTGTGATGATGCTTGCTAACAGACCATCCCATGGACACATATGAAGCATTCCTTTAGGTAATTCCCTAAAATAATAGGGGAGCCTTTGCCTTCAGGGTGGGCCTGACCCGACTACTGGGAAGATCAGCCTATCAAGTCAGTAGATGTTTGGATTAAGCAGTGGTACATAGAGATGACTGTGTACTATCACAGAAGAATTTGGATTTCCAAAAACCAGGTTGTACTTTAAGAATTAACTGTAAAATTCATTCAGTTGGATCATAGTGGAGATGTGAAAAAATCACTTTAAAGAGACTAAACAATTCTTAGACATGCAACCCTTGTTTACACCTTGATTATAGATTTTAATGGACTTAATGAAAATAATTACCAGTGAGAAAGGGGGTTTTCAGTCAAGGGGTGTATCAGTTTCCTTTTGCAGCTATAACAATGATCACAAACTTAGCTTAAAACAACACAAATGTGTTCTCTTACATTTCTGGAGGTCAGAAGTCTCAAATGGGTCAACAGAGCTGCATTCCTTCTCTAGGGGAGAATCTGTTTCCTTGCCTTCCCTGGCTATCCCACCTACCTTAACTTGTGGACCCCTTCCCGCCATAGAATCCCTGTCTGTCTTCATTCTCCTTCTTTCCTTCTGTTGTCATTTTACTTTCTCTGATCCTGACCCTCTTGTCTTCTTCTTATAAGAACCTCTTTGATTACATTGGACCCACCAGATGATCCAGGATAATCTCCCCACCTGGAGACCCTTAATTTAATCACAACTGCAAAATCCCTTTTGCCATGTAAGGTTAAGTATGCAATGTAAGTTTTAAGAAATTGTACACCAAAAGAAGAAATTGATGCTGTGATTACAAACCAGGGGTCTTTATCTTTTTCTGGATCATCTGCCCTTTTAAGATGAAACTATAAGCTCTCTAAGCTCTCTTCCCTCCACGCACAAAATTATTCACATGATTTTCTTTCTTCAGAGTTTTTTATTTTCTTCATATAGATCTTATTTATATTTTGTTAGATTTATGCCTAAGAATTTTTCTTTTGCCTTTTTTATTTTTATTTTGTTGTTGGTGGTGGTGGTGATAATGTCCACATGAAATTTAGGGAAGTTGGGAAGTTTGGGGTCTCCTATAAACCACGTTATTGAACTTTACTCGGATGATTGTTATAGTTATTTGATATCAACCTTACTGAACTCTGGGTTGCAAACTATTTATTATGAGCTCGTTTGGAAGTTCTAGCAAAGGAGGCCTGTAGCTTATAATAATGTATTGGAAACACAAATTTCTCTTTGCTTGAGTAGCCTCAGAGAGGCTGGGCCTGAAGAAGTGGCCTAAACAGCCAGGTCAGTCCAATCAACCCTGGAATCAATGATCCAATCAACACTGGGATCAATGAGTGACAGACAGACGCCTTAGCAGATCTCCCTTATGTCTAGTGTTCTTTCTGGAATCAAGATTTTCCCAGCTTACACTTTCAAGGGATCTTGTCCTTTAGCTTGTTCAAAGTAAAAGAAACTCTCTTTTCCCTGTCCCACTAATCCCACCAGCCTTTACCTCATTGACTTACCCTTTAAAAAGCTGTCAGTCTTTTAGGTCTGCTAATGGCCTAAAATGAAATTTACCTAAAAAACTTTGCAGCTCCAATATTCTGTTTTTTCCTTCTCTTTAGTTTTTTCTTTCTTTCTTTCTTTCTTTCTTTCTTTCTTTCTTTCTTTCTTTCTTTCTTTCTTTCTTTCTTTCTTTCTTTCTTTCTTTCTTTCTTTTTCTTTCTTTCTTTCTTTCTTTTCTTTCTCTTTCTTTCTTTCTTTCTTTCTTTCTTTCTTTCTTTCTTTCTTTCTTTCTTTCTTTCTTTCTTCCTTCCTTTCTTTCTTTTCTTTTGTTTACTTATTTTGTTCATTTTGTAAACACCCTTAAAAAGAACATGATGCTCAAGTATCTACTGCTACTCCAGGGGCTTTCATTGACCTATCAGAATTTAAGTATATTTATTCTTGGCAGTCCAGCAATTGGTACTTTACTCCTGTCTTCATTTCCCAGCTCCTTTATTCTGGTAACCTGTACTCCTTTGCTATTGTCTCTGCCTGAATATTTTATCTCTAGCTTTGATAAAAATTCTTTTGATGTAGCTTTTTGTAATGTAATCTACCCTTAGTTTACTGTATGTTTTCATCATCATCTGGGGAGGAGTCTTTTTAATGCAGTGCTTCCTAGTAGCCACCATCTTTATTTTTCTGTCAATTTTCAATTCACAGATGAAGTAATAGAGGAGATGTTGTCTCAGTTCTGAAGAGCCTAATTTGAGAGGAGTTGATAAATTCTTTTCCTATATAATATTTCAATTACAGCTTCAGCAAAACTTCTACATCTCTCAAAACTGGTTAAGGACAACTCAGTTCCAGGTCCCTGGGACTTACTGGTTATGTGACTTTCAGTAAGTTACTTAATAACTCTGTGCCTCAGTTTCCTCATCTGTTTAATGGAGATAATGTTATTCAAAGGATTATATTCATTAATATAGGAATTAGAAGATAGCCTGGCACAGAGTAAATACTGTGTAAAGGTTTGCTATTGTCAAATATTATGGGTATTTTTGCTTATACAATAGAGTTGTTATATAGGTCCTGCAATTCAAAACTGGCATCCTTGCTATAGATTCCTATTATTGGGGAAATGGTATTAGCAAAAATTGCTTTCATGAGTCTAAATATTCCTGTATCCAGTAGTGTACAAGATACAGGATAAAGTGTACTTTATCCTGAGCTCTGAACTATAATGAATTATGTAAAAAGGCCCCAATGTATTTGTTTTAGAACATTCAAATTATACTAAAGTTATACAAGTCAAAGAAATTGTCTTCATGTTTGGCAGGTTCACAGACTGACAACAAACTTGGTTTATCTCTTGGTGTGGATCAATTTGGAAAATCTTATGTGCTGTGCTTTTGTGCACTTCTAGATGACAACCCAACAGGTTCACAAATCTCTCGAGGTGATTATAGTCATCAGGCAAGATTTTGAAAGGGTGGCAAGAAGGGGTATTAAA
>JAQZBX010069698.1:0-15534 GCA_029593785.1 Cabassous unicinctus
ACCAGGGCCGGGAATTGAACCCGAGACCTCATATATGGGAAGCGGGCCCTCAACCACTGAGCCACATCAGCTTCCCTGAGCTGGTTTTATCATTTATTTTGCTTGTTGTTTGTTTTTGTTTTTTCAGGAGGCACTGGGAACCAAACCCAGGACCTCCCATGTGGGAGGCAGGCATTCAAATGCTTGAGCCACATCCGCTCCCTAAGAATTCTATTTTGAGGCCAGAATAGATAAGATTGAAAAGAGGGGAGATGTCAACAGACATTTTTTTAAATAGGAGACCCAGATTACTCATTTGTTATAACAATTGAAGGGGTACTTGGAAAAAGCTCTACCAACTCCACATTTCCCATAATGAAAATTACTTTAAGAGCACTTCTTATGAAAACAATTCAAGAAGAGTAGAAAGTTAAAAACTAAAATTCCAACATCCCACCATATAGAGAAAACCATTATTAACCCTTCCTTTAGACATCTCTCTTTGAATGTAAATGCATGAATTTATATAATTTAACATAAATAGAATTATTCTGTAATGCCATTTGTATAGTCAGCCAAAGGGGTGCTAATGTGAATACCAGAAATGGGTTGGTCTTTATAAAGGGTATTTATTTGGGGTAGAATTCCACAGTTACCAGGCCATGAAGCATAAGTTTCTTCTCTCACCAAAGTCCATTGCCACGTGTTGGAGCAAGACAGCTGCCAAAGTCTGCCAGGGTTCAGGCTTCTTGGGTTCCTCTATTCCCAGGGCTGTGTTTCTCTCCGGGCCTAGCTCCTCTGTTTCCTCCACAAGGTCAGCTGTAAACTATCAGGCGAATGGCTCACTTCTCTTCTCCTGGGGCCTTCTCTCCAACATCAAAACTCCAACATCAAAACTGCTCTCTCTCTCTTTTGCCTTGCCTTTTATATTTGATTCCCCCACCCACCAAGGGGTGGGGCTCAACGCCCTACTGACGCAGCCCAGTTTATGCCCTAATCATAACTTAATCATGCCCAGATTAGCATACCAGTTTACAAGCATGATCCAATTATATTTTTGGAATTCATAATTACATCAAACTGCCCAACTGCAACACCATTCTACCTCCTAATTATTTTAGTTAAGAAGTATTTGATTCTCCTTCCACTGAATATAGATATGTTACTCTAGTTCATAGTTACAGTGTTCTTTTGTGTGGATGTCATAATTTATTTAACCAGTTATCTATTGATGGTTATTTATATATTTTCCAGTTTTTAACTGTTATTTTTAAGTACTAAAATAAACATCATTGCCAATACTTATCCCCTCAAGATAAATTCATAGAAGAGAAATTAATATTGCCATTTTAAAATAGAATATCTTTTATACATGCTTATTATAAATAAAAATTCAGAAAACAAAACAAAACACAGACAAGTATGAAGTTTTAAGTGACACCTCCTATAATCCCTCCAGCCCTTATCCCACTGTACTAAAGAAATCCTGTGTAGACCTCAGACTTTTAGTTCAATAAACATATAATCATAAACATATAAGTACTTTGTTTTTTAAGACATTGGATCATAGGGTACATATTTAAGTATAACATTTTTTTTTAACCAAATAATGGATCCTGAACAAGTTTGCACCTCTGGATATATAAATCTAGCTCATTTCTTTTACTGACTGCGGAATGTTCCATGCGTAGAAAAAAGATGCAAAATGTTGAGATAAAGAACTTGAACTCTTTGAGAGCTGGGCATACTGTCACCAGCCTTATACTTTTGAATATATTACTTCGTCTCTGTGTGCTTTACTCTCCTCATTTTTAAACTGGTAATGATAATAGTATCTACTGCATAATATGGTTGAAAGGATTAAATGACTAAATATATTCTAAAATGCTTAGAACAATAAGCACTCAATAAATGCCAGTTGTTATTATTTACCATGATTTTTTTTTTTTTTGCTAGTCTCCAGTTGATGGACATTTACATGTCTTTTCAGTTTTTCAACAATAGTATGGCAAGTAACATTTCATATATGTACAACTTGTGTAAGTATTTCTTTAGGCTGTATTCCTAAAAGTGGAAAATGGAATTACTAGATCAAAGGATAGACATATTTTAAATTTTGATAAACATTTTTACATCATCCTCCAAGAGACTGTGCTAATTAATATACCAACCAACATTGTGTAAAAATATCCATTTCCCCACATCTGATCAATATTGGGTATTATCAGCCTGTTATGCAAATATTCACACATATGCGTTTTTAATGTGTATTTTTTGATTGCTAGAGTTTAGTGTTTTATATTTTATTGATTGCTTATGTTTCATTATCTGAGAACTAAAATTATCCTTGATCATTTTTCTATTAGGATGTTCATTTGTTTTTATAAACAGATATTTAAAGCTCTCTGAATATTATGATTATTAACTTTTAGCCATATATATTGCAACTATTTTTTCTCAAATTTTCTGCCTTTCAATTTTGTTCATTATTTTGCCATAAAGAAATGTCTCATATCCAAGAATCTTATGTAACTTCAGGTTTTGTGTCAAGTACCAAGAGATTTTTCAACTCCAATCTTACCAAAATTGTTACCCATACTGTATACAACTTTGAATCTTGACCCACTTAAAATTTCTTTATCTTGAGGGGGGTGGAGGACATGTGGATGAGTACTTAGTTCTCCTGAAATTATTTTTCAAGAGTTGTAATGCCATCTTCATCGCAAACTAAACTGCCATGTATGTTTCACTCTTTCTATGTGCTTTTCTGATCTGCCAGTGGACTTTTACAAGCTTAGAATATCTACCTTTTTAATTTTTATAATCAATTTAATTTTAATATTTGATAGTACATATTCTCTCTGGTTACTTTTTTGAAAAAGATTTTTCCTTGCTACTTTCACCCGTTTATTCTTCCACGTGAAATTTAGAATCATTTTTTCAATTTGCCTCTCACATAATTGTATTAAAATTTTTTTCTGAGGTTCTATTATAGTTATGTAGTTTAGGGAAAATTTGCAACTTTGTAGTATTTTGATTCCTGTACAAGAGCTATTTCTCTATTTTGGCTTTATCTCCCTTGGTTAATTTTTTATAAATTTCTTCATACAGGTACTGTTCATGTCATATTAGATTTATTCCCAGGTATTTTCTGGTGAATACCCTACATTCATTTAATGATTGATTTGGAATAAATCCCACAAGTTGAGTCTGTAGTATAAATAAACATTAAAATAAGCAATTTCATCAATAGTTGTCTTCAGAAACCTCTCCTTTTTCCACTTTCCAGTATGGAACACACTTTTTCCAAGCAGCTCAAGCTGTGCCTCAGAATCCTATAAACAATAGCTCATTCCTCAACAACATTTCTCATCCATATGCAATCCTCAAGAACAGCTTGTTTTAATTTGGAATATGGCTTGGCAAAGATTTTTGCTGTTTATTGTTCAAAGAATTCGGTTTTCATTATTATTTCAGTCTTACCTGATAAAGAAACAAAACTGGGAAATCAATGAGTATGCAAACCCTCTGCAGTTTAGATACTGTATGTTCAAGTCAAACAACCATTATGCTTAATTCCCATTCCTCCAGCAAACCATTATGGAGATCTATTATGTTCTGAGTAGTAGAACTAGAAACATATCCCTGCTCACAGGCGACTCATTGTCTAGTAAGAGAATGAGACATCAAACAAATAATTGAAATACATGCTCTGAAACAAATCCTTTAAAGCGAGTAAGAACTCATAATCAAATAGCAATTAAGTAATGATGAATGTATGTATGTCTGTAACAGTAGCACTTATTTTAATCAATTGCACCCTCTGACAGAAATGTGCCCTACCAAGGCAGCTTTCTGTAAGGTGTGCTTTTAACTCCTTTCCCCACTCTAGTATGAAAATGTTAGCTATAATAATGGGGTTGTGTCTTCCCTTTCTATAGATCTAACTATAACATTAGCTTTCAAAGTTTAAGACTCAAGTGATTAATAAGATGGCAGGGGGTGGGGGACAATTGAGTCCACAGTATGGAATTATATCCTTTTATTACGTATGTATGTATACTATAATAAAATAAATTATAATAACACATACATACACTCATGCATGCATTGGGGTTCTTTTGTAAGAAAACCCAGGATGTTTTGTTTTTTGTTGTCCAAGTTGTGCTGATTCATCCAAATGTGCTGATCTTCACTAGGACATTGTTTTTTTCACATAAATTTGTGATTCTGTGTGTAGAAAACTCTTATTTATACACTCTCTATCTGAACGCATCTACTCCTCTGGCTTTAAATGCCATCTATATACCATATTTATGTAACTACCACAATTATATCTCCAACCTTAAACTTCAAACTTGAATATCCAACTGCCTAACTTATATACTTAAATGTCTGAGTCATCTCAAACCTAACTTTCCAAAACAAAATTCAACCTATATGTCCCATAGTCTTCTTATCTTAATAATGGACAATGTCATTAAGCTAAACACATAAACTCCACCTTGATTCCTTGATCCACAACCTACCCACTTCAACTACCCTGAGTGTCATTCTAAGACCCAGGTTTTCTTTCTCTTGTCTTTTTTACTTTTCATAATTCCCTATTGCCAAGTCTTTCTTTTCTTTCTGTCCTTTTTCTAATCGTGCCCCCAGTAGAATGCCTTTCAAGTTACATAAAATAAAACAAAAATGCTTGTACTTCCTAAAATTTTATATGGAAGTTGAACAACATAAAATTTAATTTCTTGTAAGGAGAATTTATAATTGAAGAGGCTTACTGTAAAACCAATATATAGGGTTGTAGTGAAGAAACAGATGGGTTGCAAAAAAAAGTTTATAAACTCCTTAAACACTAAAATGTGATTATAATTTTTATTCATTAAGAAATTAGTTACCAGCCCTACTGAAAATCAATTTAAGGTATTTTCAATTCATTTAAATTTAATGGTCATGGAGCATGTGCTACAAACCCAGGTGCTGTAAATATAGAAAAAAAATGTGAGTTACTTAAGGAATTCACAGTCAAGGAGAGTGTAGCAGTTTGATATTATTGATGAATTCCAAAAAGAAATATTGGATTATGTTTGTAAACTGGTCTTTTCCTCAGGACGTATTAGAATGTATTGGATTCAGAGGTTTTACTTTTACTTGATTAAATAATGTTTAAGGTTTTGATTGGGCCACGTCAGTAGGACTTTGAGTCCCTGCCCCCGTGGTGGGTGGGGACTCACAGAGAAACTGCACCGCAGAGAAGGGAATTTGGAGTTTTTGAGCTGGATGGGGCCTGGGAAATAAACACACAGGAGAAGAACACAGAGGAGTAGACATGGCAGAGGCCCCAGAATAGAGATGAGCCATTCGCCTGATAGTCTACAGCTGACCTTGTGGAGAGAAGCTTTATGGCCTGGTAACTGTAAGCTTCTATCTCAAATAAATACCCTTTATAAAAGCCAATCCATTTCTGGTATTTTGCATTGGCACCCCTTTGGCTGACTAATAAAGAGGGGAAACAGGCATGTAAGTAAATAAATACAATAGAGAAATAAGTACAACAACAAAGACATGTACAAGATAAAGAGGAGGCACCCAGGAGAATATGATTAACTGAGGAATAGGGCATGTTCTTCACCCAGTTGATCAAGTTAAAAATATAGAGGGTTTCCTCCATTTCTCTTTCCTTTACCCCCCTCCATTGGTTTCTATTGCAAGATCTGTTCACTCTACTACAGGCTTTGGCAAACCTTTTCTGTAAAGGGACAGATAAATAGTTTAGGCCTTGCAGACAAAACATGACTTCTGTTGTATATTCTTTTTCTTTTGTCATAACCCATAAACATATAAAAAATATTCCTAACTATTGGGGACATATGAACATAGGCCAAGGCTGAATTTAGCCTATGGGGCCATAGTTTGTCAAATACTGCTCTATGCCAAAATCTTTCCCAAACCCCACCACTTCTGTCCTCAACTACTATCCTAGGGGGAATGGTTGCCATCTTTTTCCAGCACTACTGTATTGGTCATCTATTAGGTTTCCCACTCCTACTTGTGGGCCCTTCCAGTCCAGGCTCCACAAAGTAGCCAGAGTAATCTCTTAAATCAGACATGCCACTTCCCATGTCAAAGAAGACTGCCCAAATGAACCAACAAAAAATAATGTATGCAACATTTCTGTTATACTTAAAGTACTGAGGTGTTTTTTTTTGTTTTGTTTTGTTTTGTTTTGTTTTGTTTTGTTTTGGTGGGAGTGAAGGGCTGGTACTTCTGGAAAGGCAGTATAATTCTGACCACACTAGTTTTATTTCAAATGCATTAATAAGACATTACTTATTAACATCGGCAGTTAAAAATAAGAAAGGGATCTGAGATTTATCCTTTTATATAGTTATTAAGGCTTTCATAATAAAATGTAATTAATCTGAATAATAAAACAGAAACTGATTGAATTTAGTTGTAAGCACAGTAAGTATTTAGGCTTAGAGCAACTGAAGAAAGGAAAAAGAAGGAGGAGAAAGAAGACGAGGAAGAGGATAAGATTGAATATTTGTATTGTTTATCTCTCTTTTGACTGCTCTAGGGCTTCATTAGTCTGTTTCTCTCTATGCTAAACTTTTTCTGTGTCCTTAGTGAGAGCAAAGGGTGAAAATACCACTACCCCTACAAGCAGTACTCTTTCCCCAGCTCCTTGATAATCTTGGGGTATGATGTAACTTTTCTTACCATTGAAACTGTATTTTTCTTCCAAGTTGTCCCTCTTCCTTTGTCTCCTGGTTTCACTCATTCTTTCTCCTCTTTTTAAGGTACCAACCATTTTGTGTCTTTTCCCAGGTATCCCTAATGTTTCCACAGCTCTAATTTTAAGCCACACAATTCAGCATTTTTCTGACCCAGCTTCTTAAAGGAAGCAGATAATTTGCAGCAAAAATTAAACATAGGTTAAATTACACATCAATATGAATTAGATATGTGTTGTTGAGATATTTTCAAGAGCTCCTCTTTTAAATAGTACCCTTTTTTTCCTGAAGAGATGAAAATGCTTTTGCATCTAATGCCTCTTTGTTCCCATAAAGTTAGGTTTGTTTACATTTTTCAATTTAAAGAACTGAGGTTGGGCATTATTGTCCCTGCTTTACATATGGTGAAACCAAAGCACAGAGAAGAAAAATAATATCTCCAAGGATATACAGTGTATGCTCGGGCTCTGACAGGGCCTCCTGGGTTTGGAGGGCCAGACCTGTGAGTTTTTTCCTGGTCTCGCTGAGGGCAGTTTCTAAGCTGTGCTCCATATTCTTTATGAATCAAGGTCATTTATTTTTACCTATTTTGGATACGTCAACCCTTTTAAGGAAATTCCAGATATACTTTCCATAAACCAGTGTTTCTCAAACTTGGGTAATCTACAAACACCTTTTAAAGGAAAAAAAGTCCTCATGGACTCTGAGTGTAGACAAATTAGTTGTATTCACAATGTTACTTAAATATGTACAGAAAACTTTTTTATACTTAAATATCTGCAAAAATTTAAACTCTTTGTGCTTATTATTCTATATCAAAAGAGCAAAAGAAAATTACAAGTCAAATGCAAACAGTACCAAATCCCTGAAAAACTTAAACTGATCAACATTAATGTGAGAAATGACATTCTTTCATGACGCATAATTTTGTTAGTCAACAGGAATGTGTTCAGGTTCTTCTGGGATTGGCATGCTGGGCTACCCTGTGCTGTATGACTCCACAACTCTGCCACCACTTTTATCCTATTGGAATGGAATATTTATCCACCCAGGGCACCATGGTGTCATTGGAGGAAAGTGCATAATTAGTGTATTAATTGGAGAAGCAGTGTGAGTTTTCAAGGTCAGCCGTGGACTAGGCAGCTACCTATTGGGATGATTTAAGGGCAACCCAAGCCAAGGATGTCACCCCTCCCAGCTTACTAAAACACTTAAATTACTTAATCCTTTTAGATGGAGGGATCAAAGGATCCAGTTTAGATTAAAATATATTATCCAGGAAGAGTAATTAATAACAGTTGATTCTCTAGCAGATATTATTTTTCTAAATGTAATCACATGGGAAACAGAGCCTAGGGTAGACAGGGTAGATGAGCCTTGATATCATCATAAGTCAGCATTTATTAAATGCCTATTAGTGTCAGGGATCTATACAGATAAGCACTCAGTTCCCTCTCTTGGCTCTTAAAATCTAATTGGTAATACAAGACAAATGGAGTGAGAGGGAGAGTCTTCTTGGGATATAGCAGAGGGAGAAACTTAGAGTCAAGCAGCAGCAACAGGAGCAGAGCCAGGGCATCTTGGTTTGGAGCCAGCAGAAAAGAGAAGCCGCCTGAATGGAAGAATTTCAGATAAAGAGGCTCATTTTTTGTTTGTTTGTTTAGTTTTTATTTTGTAATCATAAACTGAACTGTAATCTAGCTAAACTTGGAGGGAGAGGAAAATGTGGAACCCAAAGAACTGCAGTAAGAGCAGTTCTAGAATACAGAGCAGATTATAGAATACTGTGAGCAGATGGGGGGGTGGTAGGGTGTTCTACTGAGCTACAGAAGGAATGGTCTGGTGGTTGCGATAAAACACCACTCAATTTACTAGACTTGCCCACCATTGGCAATGGTGATCTTCTTGCTAGTCTTGCCATTCCTGGCCCCAAAGCGTTCCATAACTTCCACGGTATTCATGCCCTCTTTTACCTTGCTAAAGACCACACAGGCTTGCCATCCAATCACTCAGTCTTATTCATGCAGATGAAAAACTGGAAACCACTTATGTTGGGTCCAGCTTTGGCCATAGACAGGACGACATCCTCATCATCAAACTTCTCATCATAGATGGACTTGCCACCAGCACCATTGTAGTGTGTGAAGTATCCACTCTAGTACATAAACCCAGGAATAATTCTGTGAAAGCAGAAACCCTTATAACCAAATCCTTTTTCCCCAGCCCTCAGAGCGTGTGAATTTTTTGCTGTCTTCATAACTTTGCTTGCAAACAGCTGTGAGGAGACATGTCCAAGGACCTGCCATCGATGGCAATGTCCAAGAACATGGGGGCGGGACGAGGTGTTTGACCATGGCAGAGTGTCACTTATTGCGGCTCTGGCAACATTGTCTGCAAGCCATTTTTTATAAGATGTAAGAACAGATCTGAAATTTAAAATAACTGGTTCTTTAATTATATAATTTTTATTTTTATATATCTTTCAGAACTTGCATTTTCCCCCAAGAATTTTCCTTGATCTATTCTGTGCAAGCCACTGTGGGAGTGAGGGGGAGAAATGAATACCACTTCACAGCCTGCAGTCACATTTCTTCTCTTTGTGACTGTGGACATACTTTCACGGTTCTGGGTTTCTTACAAACCTTCCTTGAATAAGAAAGCAAATTTTTAAGGAGTTGATATCATTTCACTGTTTTTCACCCATTGGCTTGATATTGTTCATGTTCATTGTGTGTTTGTCCATTTTAAATATATTAATTGAAAGCAATCATATAATTAGCTACCTCTTTCTCCCTCACTTTTCTATAATTCCACAGAAACTTCTACAAATGTAAAAGCTCATTGTTGTAAATCTATTGAAGATAGAGCACCTTACTGTGTTTATGGGTGGGAAGATGGCAAAAAATATTTTCCCCATGAAAAAGGAAATAAAAATTTATCAGGAGTCCCTAAATGCACAGCCCTCTGCATGATCTAATTTACTCCTCATACCTCCTATAAGATAGGAATAATCACCTCCGTACAGAGATAAGAAAACCAAAGCTTAGAGAAAGCAAGTAATTTGCTGAGGTTCACATATCTAGTGTTAATGCTCAGATATAAACCCCTGCATCACAACTCCAAACCATAGGTCCTTTCCTCTTAACTGCCCTCCCCTTACAGATCCTCTCCAAATGGTCTTTGTCTTTCAAGGGCTGGAGATAGAGCAATCTGAGCATGTAGTAAAAGCAGAGAGCAGTTCTGGCTTGCGCAGCTTTCATTCAGTATACTTTCTCATTTCTCTTTCTCTCCTCCCCCTATCCAAGCTGCCTTTCTTCTGTCCAGTCTTACCTCTCCTTTTTCTTCACCCCTCCCACAGAAAGCAGTGAGAAAGCTAGAAGTAATGATTAGGGTTGATGGAGGAAAACTATTCCAGTTCTTTTCTCCTTGTCCAAAGCCCTGTTTCTGCGTGAAGATGTGTTTGAGCCGATAGCCATGCTCATCCCACCAGCTGTGCTTGGAGCGATCCAACCAAATGCTGTCTTGAGTCCAGTGCTGAGACTCCCCCTCCCCCTGTCTGTATAGGAGTCTGCGCTCCTGGAACACAGGGAGATGGTTCTTACTAAAGAATGAAGGGAATGGCTACCTAGCTCTGCTTTTCAAACAACATCCCTCTCAGAGGGAACTTCATTGAATTAGATTAATATCATCAGAGGGAAAAAAAAACACACAAAACCTTGATTGTCAACATGAGGACTTTGGAAATGCTTTAATTTAGTTGAACATTCAGCTATTTGCTTTTCTACTTAGTGCTGTCTTCATTTGAGTATTTCTTTGCTAGAATGATACGGAGGGGAAGGAAAAATTCAGCTTTAATTTTTGTTTGCAGCTTGGTGACAAATGATGGGGAGAAAATGTTAAACCATTCATCTACTGAGTTCTGGGAATTGTCTGAGTATTTTATTTGTGCATGCCTTCTTGACCCCCATTTTCTCACATAAGTAAAAACTATGCTACATTTGTAAACAAAGTACTTTTATTAAGTTGAAATTTTTCGAATGTGTGGTATACTTCATCAGAGTAACACTTTTATTTAATAAAAGCATACCTAAAGTGCTATACGTGTAGGATTTTGTACGATTAATATAAACTTGAAAGCTATTACAAAGTAAGCATAATTTCAGAGTTTGTGGTGTCTTCTAAATTCACTTTGTAATTTAATATGTAGCCATGGAAGAAGTCAGAGTTGAGGGATATTATTTTGTTTGCATTTTACTAATAGGAATACATATCATATTTTATACCATTTCAAGTAAACTAATCACTATTCCAAAATGAGAATGTCTCTTTTTGATAAATATGTTTTGTTGACTTGTAACACAGAAAGAAATAAGGAAAATGTGACCACTGAGCATTTGAAATAATGTTAAAGTGCTTGCGGCATGTTTTACCATGCTGAGTAAATTTTTTCCTTCCTAGTAAATGAAAAAAAAAAAAAAGCATAAACTAAATCCCTCTTCTTAGCTTACTAATAGAGAAGATTTAACTCATACTGCTATTAAAGAGACTGTTATAGTTTATAAACATGCATGTCATTAGGAATTCTTTTTTATTTTATGCACATCTGTTGCTTCATTTTGTTGCCCAGAAAGCTGCTCAAATACTATTCCTCTCACCCACACCTTGAATATTCGATTTAAAATGTTTTCCTTGCTAAAGACTCTTTCCTTTAGTTAAATATCCTGTAAACTCAAAGCTGTAGATATGTTTTTTATTGTTGGTTGGTTAATGCTATTGTTCTGTTTTATTGGCTACTCATTTTTGATACGGCATGATAATATATGTTGACTAGATATTGGTACTGTATTTTCAAAGTTCTTAGTTGTCAGCAACAGAATCTATTCTACCCACTTTAAACAGAAACAGATTTTTTAAGGGGTATAGGTTGCTCAAAGAGCCAATGGGAGGGCAAAACTATAGATCTAGGCTGAGTTTCCAGAAATGGCTCCCCAAATGAATTACAGAGCTGGGCTTGCATAGGAGTTGCTGCCTCCACCAATCAGGAGGCTGCACAAAATCAGAAGCCACCAGTATAGCTGCTGGATCTAAAGCCATACCACCTCTTTCATGATCCAGGTCAAGAAAATCGGTGCCAGACAACCTACCTCTCTCCCATATGGCTCAGCTCTAAGTCAGAATCTGGCATTAGTACATCTGATTGGCTGAAACTACATCTCATCTGGAGCCCTAGCTACAAGACAAGATTGGGAAGGGAAAGAGAGTTTGAATTGAACTCTAACATTAAAAGGAGCTTGGAATGGGTTTTGAGATAACCCATCCTCAGAATGCACTCCAGTTAATAGCCTTGACACATCTACTCTATTGAGATTCTGTGCCATTCAGCTACTTGAAAATTCAACCTATGTGTGGTTGGAGCTTGCAGAATGCCAGTCCTCCCTGTTAGGTCATCAGGCAGCAAGCTAGCATTTTCATTGAAATGTATGTGAGGCATTTTCTCTGAGCCTATTTAGCTCCCAGAGAAGAACGCTCCAATGTCCTACTTGATGGGGATAGAGAAATCCATCTGGCCACTGGCATTCTAGGAGAAGGGCAGGAAAGGGGCCTGAGGACCAGCATTTCAGTATGTAGACTTCCACTAAATTCTCTTGTTTTTACCCCCACATTTGCTATCTTCCTTGCCTGGTCTCTCTGAGTCCAAAACTTCTTTGGTATAATAATTTCTTCAGGGAATAAGCCTCCAGTCTCCTGCTGGGAGAAAGAGTGAGCTGCCATGGGCAGAGGAAGTGACCCTGGGTCACGAACTAGTTGTTCTGTTTATCGACTTCCATCCTATACTGTTGCGTTCACCCCACAACTGTACACGTTGGTGTGTGATATCAGGTGCCTCTGAAAACAGAAGCCAAATAGGGTGGCTTCTCCTCCATTCCCTCCCTTTGTAGATATTTGGGTAATAACCCCTTCCTCTCTGCTCTAAGTCAATGCCCCTCTGTCTGCTTTCTTTCTTTTTGCACATTTTGGAAATATTTTGTCCACTCCTTTCTCCTCTTCCATTTTCTTTGTCTTTGTGGATCAATATCATGTTTATTTCTTTATTGTCATTATTGTGGGCCTTAGAGAAGGACTGAAGAGATGTATGCTTGTGATCAATCTGCCATGCTTAGCCAAAAGTCCTTTTAATTATTCTTTACTACGTTTGTCATTATCAGTCTTATACAGTATCAGTCTTGTACACATAAATTCTCACATATGAATATTTCTTTAAATATAAGGGTTAATATAAAAATTAAATATAAGGATTTTGGTAACAAAACCCTTAATGTTCTTACTTTCAAATTATAAAAGTACATTTTTTCTAGTGGGGGAAGGGTGTTCCACATTTTGAGGATATTGAATACCTGAAAATACAGGGTTACGTCTGCTAAGTGTCAAAAAGAAAGAGAAGAGAAGGAGAAAGAGTAGAGAAGGTATAGGATAAGGAGAAAGAAAGAGAGAAAGAGAAAAGAATAAAAAAAGAATGCCCAAGCTTGCCACGAGAACGGAGGAGGGAGCCCTCCAGTGCCCTATTATGTCCAGACAGGCTTCCTAGAGCAGGTGGAAATTGAATTGGACTCTAAAGGGAGGGTAGGAGCCCAGAGAAAAGAGGAGGATTCTCCAGTTGGAGTAATGGTAAGCATGACTATCTCTCTGTTACTGAATGGAGATATGCCCATGTGTAGCTCCATTTAAGGATCCGAGTAAGGACAGAATAGGCAGCCACTAGCCAGTGGCATATAAACCATGGAGTTTTCCTGGGCTACTAGGACAGCCCATCAAAGGCATAAATGGGTAGTTTCTTCGATGCCCAAGAGAAACTCTAAAGAAGCATGATTTACTAGCAGCCCTTGAGCTCACAGATGCTGTTTACTCCTCAAAATGTAGTTCTGATTAAGCAGGGAATTAAAACCCAAATAAAAGGATGGGTAACTTGTATTATGAGTTTCATACTTGTACATTTCTGTAGTTACAACATCTTAATAGCAATAAACACTGTTTTGTAGTTTCCAACAGCATGTGGAACTAGTATTCTCATATTCTTATTTTTATAGCCTACCTTTTTCCTTTGATACTTTGATTATTTTACAAGTCAGTCATTATCTCTGAGTCTTTAATCTAGGCAAAGCATTATGCCAGCCCATGAGAGGTCTCAGTCATATGTTCATTCAACATGTTTGCTGAATGGCTACTGAGTGCAAACAAAACTAATAAAGAAATAATTTCTGCCCTCAACAAGTTGATGCATGAGTAGGAAAGTCAAGACACAGTTACAAAGTAGCAGGGAAGCAAGATATATAGACCAATTAATAATAATTTTTAAAAGTTAATACTAATAATGTATTTGCTTTTTCCTTAGGTTTAACTTGTAGTTGGAAAGGCAGAACATACATACATTTAAGTGAAACATTTGGACACTCAGGAAGTAACACAAAAGTGAAAAGTAATGTAGTACCCACCAAGTACACAAGTGCTGTCATGGGATTAGACTAGGATGTGAAGAATTCTGGAAATGGTAGAGAAGGGCCTCAGCGATAGCCTGAGTCCAGGGTGTCCAGGGTGTGGCCACAACAGGGGCTTTTGATGGTCCCAGAGTACTGCATACTTGGATATGTTTTAGGTGAGCACATCAGTGTCCAATCAGGTAGGCAGGACTTGGCAGGGTTAGTTTGAACTGGAAAGATTAGCTGAATTATGCCCATAGTTACAGGAGATATGTTTTCTCAGTTAGAAGTCACAGGAAGCTAGATGGAATTTAAGGAGCCCTAAAGTAATGAGGCGGAACATAATGTTCCAGGCAGACTGGTGGGTAGGACAGAGTCCTGGCACTGCAGAACACCTGGAGAATTAGGCTGGCAGTGGTCCAGACTAAGGGAGAGAATATGGAAATCCAGACCTGTATACTAGTACTGTATAGGCATTCAAACTCCATTTCATGGGGGTATCTCAAAGGCAATAGCAGGGTAGAGGATGAGTTTTAATGAACAGGTTTTCTGATGGCCCCTCCCCTGCTTCAGCCAAAGGAGCTCCACTTTTTTTTTTCCCCCAATTTATTTTATATTTTAGTTAGGCCAGTAAAAAGAAATTATTGAGAAATGAGGGCAAAGAACAGAACTTGGTAAGAAATGGGAGAGAAGGTCAGAAATACACATTGAGATTTGATTCAGGCTCCTCTAGGCAGAGAGAGTGAGATTTAGCTTGTGTGGTTACCTTTTAAGCTATTAATTATTCCTCCCCTTGCAAATGTTTGGGGGAGGGACCCCAGCTGTTTGCTGTTCTGATTGATTACCCCACCCATCAATTCCCCAGGGGGCCCAATGATGAGGCCCCTTTTGAGGATATCCAGGGCTTTCCTTCTCATTCCAAATGAGATTCTAATCACCAGGATCTCAGCCTTCTTCTCAGGAGGTTTCCCAGATGGCGTCTCATGGCCATGTTGTCTGTCAGCCATGTGGTTTGCTGGGCCAGCTGCCTTCTCCCTTTTTCTATACTAACCTGCCTTAACTTCCCCCCAGAGAGTTCATGCCCTTATTCTTAAGGGGGTGCTGAGGGGCTATGGTCATTCTTCTGTAGCTACTTCTTGCTGGTTAGGGCAGTAGTCCTTGCCTGACAAGGCGTAAACCTCTCTGGCTATTCTATTGTTGTTGAGGGAAGACCGGGTCTGACACCCTGTTTGGAACTGGATGAAATCCCCACATAACTAATAAGGCATGGATTCTGTAAGAAATAAGCTTAATTAGAATTTTGAAGACATGGTCCTGCTAAAAGGATAAAGAAGATGGTGCTA
>JAQZBX010069699.1:0-15534 GCA_029593785.1 Cabassous unicinctus
CACATGCTGTGATAGGGTCACCTCCAGGTGCTGTGGCCCCATTCTTCCCAGGGTAATTCTCCAGGGAAGGAGAAGTTTGTGCCTGACATCCACAGCACTTGGGGGATGCCTGCTACATGCACCTGCCCAGGACAGTGAATCTAGGTGAGGAACCAACAGCAGCCACTTCAGTCCTTCATCCCTACATCCACCATTGTCTGCAAGAGGAAGGTGCTAGCAGGTGGCCATGCAAGTGTGAACAGTGTCAAGACCAAGGTAACATTTCTTTAAAAGGACATCCATAGCGCTTTGTAAGCAGAGGAAAGTGGTGACAAAATAAGTATAGTTTTGAGGAAGTTCTCATGAGAGGATAAAGTGTAGATCAGGGGCAGAAAGCTAGGAAGCCAACAGACCAGGCAGAATCTGCTGCAATGGTTCAAGCAGGAATTGAGTGGGTCCAGGGCCAAACAGTTACCTGGCAGCAATGGAGGATGAAGTCATAAAGGAAAGAAAAAGTTAGATTGCGGTGGTGGTGAGAAGGTAGAAGGAATCCAGGATGGCTCCCAGATTGGACAGATGTTGACAGCATCAACTGAAGTAGCACACTCAGAAAACCATATCCATTTTGCAGAAAGGGTGGAGACAGTCATTAAGTATTAGAGAAAAGCTTGATAGGTCTGTGGCAGTGATGCTCAGTCAGCTGTTGGGAATATGAGTTTAGATGATAATCTGGGCCAGAGACAAAGATTTTGGATCAATGAGTGGATAAGATAATGGAAGCCCTGGAGGAGAGGCAGTCACCTATAAGAACACTGTAGGGCCAGAAGAGAAGCAGCTTCAGCTTCCCTGAGTCTCTTCTTTCCCTTTAAGAGGAGGATTTAGGTAGAAGAGAAGGCAAAAGGAACTAAGAAAGGTAACTGAGAGAGGGAAAGCACTTTGCCGGGTTCTCCCAATTTAATCAACAGGTTCTTGATGCTTGTCTTCAAATTCTGTGCTCATGAATTTATATCTACATATTAAAATACTGTTCAACCAAGAACAGTAACTGCAGGGGGCAGCTTGGAGATATCAACTTCAGCAAGCTTTCCAGGAACCAGGAGTATTGAACGACGATAGGGTCCTGGCAGGGTGGGGTGGGGTGGGGGGATGGGGGGGGCGTTCCAGGTGTGGCAGTTTGATATTATTGATGAATTCCAAAAAGAGATATTGATTATGTTTGTAAACTGGTCTGTTTCATGGGGTGTGATACCCCTTTGATTGTATTAAATTCAGAGGTTTCATTTTTACTTTATTAAATCAAGATTAGGGCTTTGATTTGACAACGTCATTAGGGTGTGCAGGGTTGATTCCCCACCCCCTTGGTGGGCTATATAAACAGACACTCAATCAAGAACATGGAAGTAGATACACGGAGAAGAACACAGAAAAAGTCACGGCAGAGGAGAGAACTTGGTTTTGATGCTGGAGTCCCAGGAAGAGATGAGACAATCGCCTGATAGTTTACACCTGACCTTGTGAAAAGAACAGAGATGCTGAGAAGCCCTGAGAGACGAGCCTTATGCCAGCCTACAGCTGAGATCAGAAGAAGCTGGGCCCACGGAGCCTTAAGGGGAAAGAGGAAGGCTGAATCCTCTCACATATCAGCAGCCATTTTGCTTCAATATGTGGCAACAGACATTTGGTGAGAAAGTACCTCTTATGGTACCCTGAGTTGGAATCTTTGGGGCCTTGTAACTGTAAGCTTTTACCTCAAATAGATACCCTTTATTAAAGCCAATAGATTTCTGGTACTTTGCATCAGCACCCCTTTGGGCTGACTAATACACCAGGGTATTGAAGAGGCTCACTGGGAGCCATTCTAGACAAAATTCTTAGCCTGTTCCTGTTATCAGAGAGAGAGCCTTCTTTTGTCCAGGGACTATGCCCTGCGTACCTGCAAATTTCAAAAGTATGCATCTATAAAGCCATAAGAACCATCATAAAGTGGTAGTTCTTGTATTAGACTCAATGATCTCTCTCTGTTTTCCAATGCTGAGACTATAAGGTGCCAAAATTTTTTATCATTGACATTCTTTTTGAGATTTAATAGACATGAGTTCTTACTGACCCTTTCCTCCAGTACTTCTGCATATGTGCTCAACATCTTCACTTCTTATGATTGACTTTTCATTCTCACATGACAAATGTTTTCCTATTTTTCTTTTTGTTCCAGAATACTCTCCCAGAAAAAGCCACGTATCCACAACTCCTTGGTATCTTGGTCCCAGATATCACAAGATTGGTGGATGAGATCATTTGCATTCCCAGAATTATTTTCATGCATCCTTTACTACTTCCACATTTTCCTTTCTTTGCACAACATCCTCTGTAATTCAAGGTGAGTGGTGGCCAAAGTGCTGAGGGCAAGAGAAATTAGTCTTGTTAAATGAGAAAAGTAGCTCTCAAGAAATTCTATGTACTCTGTTCATAGACTAAATATTTTCAGAAGAAAAATTTCCAAACTGAAGATGAAATGTCTAAATGCCCATGTGGCACACCCCAAAAACATCAATATAGGGGTTGTACTATAATAGAGAATTCAATTTTCACTATCAGAACTTCTCTGGAAATTTTCTTGTAGACTCAAGAGATGCAGAAGAAGGTCTATATAAATTTTTTCAAAAGCTTGTTGGTTCTACATTACTAACAAGTACAATAAAACCAATTGAAAGCCCCCTCCCCCCCAAAAAAACTTGCTCTTGTCAGGAGAGCAGGTTTATCTGCCTTGCGGGGACCGGAGCTGACACAGTTGGGGTGGAAGCATTGATAATCCATGCACCCCTCTCATTTTCCACATCTCACTGATTTATTGGAAGACTTTATTCTTTCTTCTTCCTCAAGCCTCCCCTATCCCATTAGGAATTAATGTCCCATGCATTAAAAAAAGAAATCATTTCCAGGTCTCCCATAACCTTTTCCATTTCTTCTTCATCCATCCATTTTCTTCAGATACCTAAAGCATTATCAAGGTTTAATAAGCCTTTCATAATCTTGCTATGCTCAGGCCTGAAAATGGTCACTACAGGGAGCCCTGAAAGAAGAATCGTTTAGAACAGAGCTATTTAAGATTTGCAATCATGTTTGTAAACAGGTCAGCCATCCCCAACCTTACAATTCTGAGGGATCATTAATCTCTCCTCACACGTTCTCTGCATGCTTGAGGGCTAGCTCCAGATGTTTCGCCAGCTGGAGCTTGGGAGGAAAGGCATCTCACTGCAATTCCCTATCCAGCAGCCAGAAGGCAGGATCGGGCTGGAAACAGCAGGCCTCCAGCCAGGCTGCTTCCCCGACTTCTGTTTGGGGCCCTGAGGCAGCCTTTGGGAGTCCAGCTGTGCTTTCTGTACGTGGGCTGGGGGGGATGAATGTGCAGGATGTTTGGGGATATGCAGATTTGTAGACAGAACTGACAGCTGGAATTCATGGTGCCTTATAAAAGGTAAAGAAAACATTCTGCCGGTACATTGCTGCTACCCTGGGGGAGGGGGGTGGCTTATAAATAGAGGACAATGGCTACAGTGTGTGGGTGGGGGGGGAGGAGATCCTAGGGACTTGAGGAAGGTGACCAGGCCATTTTCCTGCTTTTAGAGAAGATCTTGATATTTAAGATGTACCGCTTTCCTCAGTTACTCCCTTTCCAAAGTCACTTCTGCAGGGCAACTTGCTTTCTAGCTAAATCCTCCATCTTGTGGTCGGTATCTATTGCTTCACAACTATAAAACATGGATGTGAAAATGCTTAGAGAGGACTGTAACTGTGAACTCAGGAAATCACTGGCATAGCCATGACTGATTTCCTTACATTGTTACAAATCGTTGCTCCTTGCAGCCTGGAGCCAATAGCACTGCCTTTAGCCACTGACTCAAAGAGTAGAGGGACTTTCTGGGAAAGGGATGCAAATAATTAATACATGGTTTTAATAAGGATGCTCAGGATGAAATATTTTGGAAGAATGTAAAAAGAGTTTCTCAACTCCTTTAAATCCATGCCCTAAAAATAGCCTGTCTCCTTTAATGATATTTGAAGAGTCAAAATAAATGAAATAGAATTGTTTAAAAAAATTAAAGCCTTTACAGGAATGAGCACACATTTCATTACTGTCAGTGACAGATGTAGTGATGCCCGTACAAATCTGGCACAAGACCTGGCACACGCTGGGCTTCCAATGTTTTGACCTCATTTAGTTCTCCTAATAACTCAAAAGGTTGCCAGTCTTATGACTCCATTTTCAAGATCAGGAAACTGGGACTTAGAACAAATCATATGCATACAGCCGCGTGGTGGTAAAAGGGAGAGCCTTAAGGCCCCACTGGTGCCTCAGATACCCACAGGAGCTTGCCCTCCTGGGAGTCTGCCTTCCCACCTTGCCACCAGCCCTTCCATCCCCCCACGGGCTTAGCACATTAGTCGGCCAATGTGTACATCGAGTTGGAAGTGAGCCCTTTTGGTACAGTTCTGGTTCCTGGGCCGTTTATTCATGACCAGAAATGGGCCAGGACCCAGGCAGGAATAAGCCAGCCTGGAGGGAAAGACTTTACATCGTTCACCAGAGTTTGTTCAACGTTCACTTTAAGGAGGTGACTTGTGTTCATCTTCGTGCCCCTCAACCTGGGGTTTTCAATTTCTAGCTGATAACTCAGAATGAAGTGGCTGTAGGACCTATGCTATCAGAACGCATTTAGGACTTTTCCTGGCTTGTAGAAAACTGTGGCTGCTAGTCTCAGATGTGTTCCACGTGGGAAGGGGTATGGCTGGGGAGGGTGGGATGGGAGAAGGAGAAAAATGCAAGACATGGGTTCATTTAGGAAAGATGAACTGAGATACAGAAAAAAAAGTGGCTGTTTGCTTTGCTTTTTAAAAAGATTGCAAATGTATTTCATGTTTGTTGTGAAAAAAAATCAAATGTAGAAATTAATAAAGTAAAAAGTGAAAGCTCCCCCACTCAACCTGCAGATAAGATAACAGTTTCATAGATTTCCTTTCAAACCTTTTTCTTTATCCCTATGCCTATGCATGTATTCATTCGCAGAAAGAGAAGGAAGAGAGTGGGACAGAGAGACAGAGAGGAAGGCATGTTGAAACAGAGAGGCCCAAGTGAGAGGAAACAAGCCAACAGAGAGAAGAAGAATGGCAGATGCCTTCACCACCTCTCCCTTCTGCCCAAGACCCCTGGTCACACACACAACTTTGGGTTCTTTGGACAGAGCCTGCAAAGATTTAACAAGGATGGAAAAAGAAGGAGTGAATGCCAGTGACCTTTAGTGGAATTCCCGGATTTTCTGGAAAGGAGGAAAGTCATGGTAAACAGGGGCAAGGAAATAAAACCATTCTTAAATCTGTGTAGTATGGTTTTCTTTTTCTTGTTTGAATCACGTCAAATGTGTAGAGATAAGGGAAGGTTGCTCAGAGAAAAATAATACAGAAGTGGTATCTACAAACCAGGCTACCAGTCTAGAATGTTAAGGAAGGAAATAAGCTCTATGAGCAAGAAAGAAACCTGAATTCTGGAGCAGAGACACTGCCTTGGCCATCCCTTTGACTTACTCCCTCTACCCCATATCATATAATTTTGAATGACTATGTTAGGTATTTGCCATTTTCACTAGTCTACTTCCTATATATTTTAACTAGTCTATTTCCTATACAAGCTGCTTTAATAGGTCTAACCTAGTACACTTGTATGGATGATGCAGGACAAATACATTTTCCTTGTAAAGAACTTTCTAGCCATTTTCACGCATAGAAATTCCACTCATATATATTTCACAAGGAACAGGATGGACTATTGCCCATGAATGGCTGCACCATTATTCAAACTCCTGTACTGCAACTACAACACAAAAGCTGGAAAATCACTGACACTGTAACCTGGACAGTGGGCTTCCACAAAGCCGGTCTCCCTCAGAGTTCCACGGGTCAGCAAATTTTGGCGAATTCATTTTCAAATATATTTCCGAGTGACAAATTACCATAAACATAGTGTCTTAAACAACAAACATTTATTATCTCCCAGCTTCTCTTTTCATTTTGTTTTACTGTTTATTTTTTATTATCTACTGGTTTCTATAGGGCAGAAGTCAGGGCTCAGCTAAGTTAAATTCACTGCTACGGGTCTCCTAAGGCTGACATAAAGGTGTCAGTTGGGCTGTGTGTCTTTCTGCCCAGCTCCCTGGGTGTTGGCATAATTCATGTTATTGCAGCTGTAGGATTGAGGCTCTAAGTGTTTTTCCTAGCTATATGGCCGGGGAGTCCTCCCAGCAACTCTAGGCCACCTGCAGTCCCTTGCCCCAGGGCCCCTATGTGCAATTCACAACAAGGATGTTTGCTTGCCTCCATGTCATCCACAGCAAACTCTGCTTTTAAAGGACTGATACGATTATGTCAGCCCACCCAGATAATCTCCCTATTTAAAGGTCAACAGAGGGAAGCTCAAGCCACAACAGATGCGGCTCAAGCAGCTGGGCTCCCGCCTACCTCATGGGAGGTCCCAGGTTCAGTACCCAGTGCCTCCTAAAGAAGACGAGCAGTGAGATGACGCAACCAAGAGACACAGCGAGGAAACACAATGAGAGACACAACAAAACAGGGAGCAGAGGAGACTGAAGCGATTAGGCGACTCCCTCCCACATGGGAGGCCCCGGTCCCTGTGCCTCCTAAAAAGAAGACAAGCAGATAGCAAGCGCAAACAATGAGGGGGGTAGAAATAAAAAATTAAAATAAAAAAGTCAACAGATTGGGGATCTCAATTACATCGGCAAAAATCCCTTCACAGCTCACCCAGATAAGTGAATAACAGGGAGAAGATGTGTGTACACCAGGGTCTGGGAGTCTTGTGCGTGGTCTTAGAATGCTCAACACTAGGTACTGCCTCCGCATATGATTCTCACCACTGCCTTCCTTCTGAATGTGTCTCTTCTTAACATTGAAAGACCACCCCCATTCATCGACTTTCACCACAAATGACATTTTAATAGTTTTCAGAAAGGCAGTTTCTAACCCACTTCTGTATTTAAGCTTGGGTATGTTAGTGAACAACAGAATTCACAGACGTCCTAAATAACTAAGGTCAGAAATGATAGTGGAAAAGATGGGTAAATCTGCATACATAAAAATGAAAGATTTCTGTATGTCATAAAATATAAATCAAATTAAAAGATTGGGAGTGGGATGGGATTGCATCTATGAAAAAGGATATAATAAATGAATGAGTGAATGAATCACTTACAAAGAATAAGAGAAATCACACCAGATGTCATGGCCAAATAGACAAGAATAAGCAAGAAAATGTGGTCACTAACATCAAAAATATTCAAGTTTGCCATAATCAACAGAATCCAAATTAGCAGACTCTATCAACTGTCAGATAGGTAACCATTAAAAAGAATGGTAATGCCTCAGATTGGTGAATATCTTAGTAGAACAGGTTATTTCACGCTCTGCTAGTGAGAATATAAATTGACAGAACTTTTCTGAAATGCAATTTTCCAATATATAACAAATCTGTTAAAACCGTAAATAACATTTGACCTAGAAATTCTATTTCTGAAAATCTTATCCTAAGGAAATGATTTAACAAATGTGCAAACACGTGTCTACAAGGATGCTAGTTGCACCATTGCTTATAATTAGAAACTATCCAATGTTTACATATACCAAGGTATTTCCCAAGAAATGCTAAGATGCCATTTTAAATGATGATAAATTCGTGGTTGGTGATATGAAAACGTGTTCATAATTTATTTCAATTCAAAAAGGCAGATTAGAGAACACATTGACTCCATTTTTTGTAAGAAAAAAAGACTTATATGCATAAATGGAAGTAGTATAGATAGAAGCAAATCTAGATAGAACTACGAGTGCCTAGAAAATTCCAGAAAGAATAATTGTTACACTGTTAATAGTGATTATCTCTGAGTGATTATAGTATGTATAACTTTTGTGTTTCTTTGTTTTTAATTTTTTTTTACTATATGCCTTTTCTATTTTTTCTTCAGTAAACATCCACTGTTTTTTTCAAAAGTAAAATCTTAAAAAACATTTTGGAAGCTTTTTTGAGAGCTCAGCTTATATGCCCCATTTATATCCCCTCAAAGACTTTCAGGTCTACCAACAGCGTTATAATTGGTGATTTGTTCAGTGTGTTAAGACTTCCTCAGAGCCTTATTACCCAAGAGTTACTATGTTAGAACTTTCAAGAATTGTGATTAGCAACTTGGGGACGATTTATCTGGCACCCTAGAAATCATTATGGGGGTTTGACCTCTGGGTAGAGCAGACTCTGCTTCTTTGCTTCTGTATCATTTCAGAATACACAGTAAAAAACTCTGCACACACACTAACCTGTGATTACCAACAACCCACAGATATCACATTACAGAAGATCACTAAAACCTAGGCAACTTTCCTGCAGTTTTCTAACACCCTTGGTATCTTGCGACTCTTTAGCATAGGACACTAACAAAGGCTACATTTTAGAGGATTCATTTGACTTTGAAACAATCTATATTTTGGGCAGTAAGTACTGGCATATGGTGGGCTGTTTGGACGTGCCAAATTCTGAAGTTCCTTCATAGCTGACAAACGCATATTTGCTGTGATGCGGTTTGCTTGACAAGCAGATTGGTTTCAGAAACATCTCTGCATTTTTCTCTATACAGCAATGTTTGCATGATTTTAATTTTTACATTTTGCTCATTTCTTGAAAAAAAAAAAGAATGGAAAATGCAAAAATGAAACACTGATTCCAATGATAAGAAATACAGGTCACATTACTTGAATTTCCATATTATCTCAATTATAAGAATTGGCAGGGGTAAATTAACGAATCACAAAGTAATGTGAAGTTAGTCAACTGTATGCTCATTTGAGGAGAAAAAGAACAAAACTAAATAATGTGAATGAACACTATAAATATATTAAGGACTATTGTATCTTAGAGGTGAGACATAAACGAGGGATTTTTAAAAAACATTTTATAGCTCTCAGAAACACCCCTTCCCTCCACTGCGCAACATAGAAAGTTATTGAACATTTTTTTTCACATTGCATTTTGTACATATTTTGGGCAAAATAACATAAACAATAAACTTGGGGCTGTGTTTATATTTGTGTTCACTGCATATTTATCCATTAATTTATAAATTAAATCCCTTAAACCAAATAAATTCTCTAATGCCATCCAAATGCCAGTTTCTGATCCATTATTAAATACATATTGTTAATTTTACTTAAAATATTCTTCTACTAATATAACTTGTAAATAATGACTTCTATCACTTATTTAAGCCACTTAACTGGGTATTTGGGGAATGAATTAGGGATGAGGTCATTATCAATTTATCTTGTGGTAATCTTTATACTTTTCCTGAGAGTACTGTATCTTTCCATTCTAAGCCACAAATAAGAAGAGTATTCTGAATAGGTGATGCTTAATTAATTGCATAGATTTTAGTTAGGGTCCTTAGTATCTCCTTCTGGGCCATTAGATTTAGCTCTTTTTTTTTTCATTTGCCCTGCTTGGAGCAAGCAACTGACATTGATGGTATGGCAGTAAACGATATCCAAAGCCATTTGCAACATGAGCCAAATGATAAGTTAAATTCAAATATTTATGAATTTCTCTGGCACCTTGCCTATCTGCAACTCCACTTCCTTTAGACCCTGATGATACTAGTTCATGGTCACCATGAATGTGAGCTCTTTTGCTGGGGCCACTGATGCTTTTATATTTGAAACATTCTACTATGGGTTTCTTTCTTTTTTTTTTACATAAAGTAAAAGCCACTGACTTCAACTGGGCCTGGAAAGAAATACTAATCAGGTGCAAATGCAATTGCTTCTCCAGCATCCTCAGTTAGTAGCGCTATCAACACGAACTTCGTGGGTGTCTCTGGACATCATATTGAGAGGGATCTCTCTACTAGACACAGCAGCTATGGAAGTATTGCACAGCACATATAGGGATCAAGATGAATTTAGGAAATGGCATCAGAGGCTTTCCTTCTTTCACTCACTCATGCTGTATCTGTTGAGCAGCTACTACCTGCAAAGCAAAGTGCTAGGTGATGTGCACATAGCAGTGAGCAAAGCAAAGCATAGTCCTGAATGTCTCCACGTGTAAAATGATGGGATTCCGAGGAGGCAGCAGGGGAAAGAAGAGTCAAGAAATACATTTTGTGCTTTCACAATTAGCTGTACTTTTCTAACAGAAGGTTTAGTGAAATTCTAATTTGCTAGAAGGCAATAAGCCAACTTCTTCAATATAGAAGAAAATACACTATTAAATGTGGCTTTTTGTAAACTGAGGCAATATCGCTGTCTCAGTACACAGTTGCTGTAGCCAACAATAGCCCACACATCCACACTCCCCAAAATGTGGCCAATTTGTCTGCATGGGACCTGAGAGCCCTTCAAAATGTCGGGATGCAATGTGTTCATTCCGGCTCACTGAACTCTGCTTTCTAAAACTGCAGGAAAGAGGACTCAACTTTCCACAAAGACTGTCAAGCAAGACAAAAGCCCAAACAGCCTCTGAGTTAAGCTGGGGTTGAAGAGAATTCATAGAATTCCAGATAGGAGATGCTTGAGAGATTATTTAGTGAGGTCGATATGAAGCTGAGAAACAAAGCTTCAAGCATTCTATTTATGTATTTACTGATTTATATATATATATACTCTCCCTACTTCCAAAAAGGTTTTGAGGCAATTCTCTGATCATTGTGGTTAATCACTGTGTTATTATTAGAAGCAAGGCCTTTTCTTTTTCCTTTTTTTAAAAATTATGAGTGCTTCTAAAACTCCAAGGATTTAGATCATGCTAGGTACGTAATTTGAGTTTGTGTGTCTGCTGGCATTTTGAGAGGTATACTAATAAACTGAATCCTCCTGCTATTCCAAAGGGTTCTTAAAATCAGAGCCTTGGATTTGGATAGGGCAAGTGTCATGAACTCTGCTTAAGCAGTTATCTTATGCAATCTTTAGAGCAAGCTTGGTGTGAATAAAAGTAATTGCTTTTGGGTCTCTTTTATAATAGGAGGGTTGATGTTTGCTAAGCAGAATAATGGTTGCTTAATCAGATCTGCCCCTTTCTAAAAAATGCATATAAATGATGTGATCTCTGGCTGGGCTAGATAAAGGATAAATGTGGGCTCCTCAGGTGCACATTTAATACCACAGAAGAGGGGGGCAGAGAACTGGGTTAGAAGCCCAAGTTGCAAGATATCATGGTCAGCCAGTCATGGGCTACTCCCATTGGATCTAATTCATCTGTTGGAGGAATCTGATGGATATCTTCCCATGGGCTACTCCTTTATATGCAAAATTTCTTGGGGCTCTTTGCCACTGCTCAGTTCCAGAACTCAGGGGAAAGGTCGAGGAATCTGTGGGCAAGATCAACTAGAACCAGAAGCAGGAACTGGAAACCTCAGTAACTATTTCACCTGAACTGGGTCTGGGCACTGAGACAGGTCTGTGGCTCAAATATGTTGATTGGAGAACAAAGTATCTTTATCTGCCTTTTCTTTGCCCAACAGTAAAGCCGTTATTTCTCTCTCTCATGTAAACTGACTATGTGAGCTGCACAGAGGACTGTATATTGTTGAAGAAGTAAAAGGGATGCAAAGGAAATTTACGAGTGATGGTGGTCCAGAATTATCAATAGGTAGAATGATGAGTACAAAGCAGGGAAACTGCAGGCAGGTGGTTAGCGCAATTTATAGGGGTGAAAATAGGCAATGTGTCAGATGCATTACACTGAACTCGTTGGGCTACGGATCCGCATGAAATCACTCATGAGGGTTGGGGGATAGTTTTCCCTCCCACAATGGAAGCAAACACTCAGCCGCCACCTTCTCCCCTGCTCCACTGCCTGAGAACCTAATGTGAGTTTGGCCATACCCATTTCTTCTGTTCTTAGGAAAAAGGAAGCGATGTTTTTGTTTTAAAAAGCGGGAGCCACCTAAATGGAATTCAAAGCAATCTGAGCTGCCACTCTTGCGTCATAAGGTCTTTAGGGCCCAGGTGTTTCTCAGGTAACTGACATGCCTCCTTGTCAGGCCTGAGTTGATAAGGCAGATGCTAAGTGATGTTGTCCATTCATTTCTCATTAGTAGCAAGAGATTCACTTCATTCATCTGACAGGTCTCAATGTCCTTTGTGTTGAACCGGATTCGCATCGATGGCTGCCTTGTTCAATTAATATTAAAAAAAAATACAATAACCAACAGTCACTTTAGAAAAATAATTGCTCAAACTGGTTATCTGGCAGAAGTCTTCCTCAAATCTCATGGTTACATTTCTCCCTTCCAATCTTTGCAATTTTACCTATGCAATCATAGGTCTAGACTGTGACAATTTCATCGCTGATCCAATTATATTTCTTGCCTATGAAGGATCCATACCGATTCTTGCAACCAAAGAGCTCGTGCGATATCCTGTCAACTGTCTAGAAAGTTAAAGGGGTTGGATTGGCCCCTTTCCTCTGGATCTGAAAGTTCCAGCCTGTTGAGCTGTGCTCACATTGAAGTAGAGCAGGGTTCTTAACCTTTTTTGTTCCATGGACCCCTTTGCCAGTCAGGCAAAAACCACAGACCCCCTTACTAAGTCCACACTATACTGTGTATTATTTAATATGTATATTATTTAATACTGTGTATAAATATATCACACCCACTCCAAAACGTTCCCACAAGAATAATGTTTTTTTTTGAATTCTCAATTCAAGCTCACGGACCCCCTGAAATCTGATTGAGAATTCCTGAAGTAGAGACTCTATCCAGGTCTGTCACTGTTGTTTACCTCCCTGTTCTAGGCCTTCCTCAAGCTTTGAGCACCTGGAAGTTTTCCAAATAATGTCTTCACTCCAGAAAGCACCTCCAGTGCCATAATCAAGCATTCCCTAATTTGTTATTCCCATTCAGTTGAATTAAGTGTCTTCTCTACATAAATAGTACTGGTTCCTTCCGGAGAAGTATGTTTATTTGCACCATACGCAGGAAACATCTTGGATGTGTCTCATAAAAAGCTTTGATTGGTGTGTACGTAAGCTTTTAATGAACTTCTGAGAGAATAAGTGAAGCAGTAAAGTCCATATATTTTCTAGTCATAAATACACCCCATTTGCAAAGAAGAGGTATGACTTCAAAGGGAAAAGATAGGGAAGCAGAAGTCAGGTTGAGAGTTTATGAACACTGGGCTATTTCTTCTCTGAGAAAGACCCGGGGCTTGCACAGACTAATGTCTGACCACAGGAATTGCATCTGTTAAGGCCTCGGGGTGATAACAGAACATCAGTATTTTCCTCTAAAGTGAGGCAGGGAGGAGAGGATGGTGCAATCCTTTTTGGAGGAAGAAGTCACATATTGATCGCTCCCCGCAGACCACAGTCATTTTCAATTTAAATCACTAACGATTTGCCACATGATGTATGTTGGATCGGTGCTCTGTGAGAGGAGAAATGGAGGTCACGACAGCTGGCAGTCATTATCATCCCCTGAGCACTTTCTTCAACAGGGAAGGTGTGCGTTAATCCAAGGGGCTTGGGCCATTTCCAACCTAGATAATTACATTCCACCACTTACCTTCCCCTGCTACTTCACCTCCCTAAGTACTGTTCTCCCTGGGTCGGGAGCATCACAGGTCCTTGGCAAAGAATCTGACACAAGCCAACTGGCTCCTTCCTGCATTTGTGATGTATGTATTTTTCACTGTAATTCTGCCCTTCACAGATTAAAATTCTGTATGGAAATGCCATTTTTCATCACTGGAGTGGGTGGGTGGAGGCAGTGATTGGCCTCACATATCCAAGATCCCTTCATATTCAAGGATTATATGCTTATATGATTCTACTTTTGTAGAGATAGCTCTAGAGCAGGAAACTGGAATGGTCTGGATGTACTTTAAAGAGGAAAATCCATGTTTAGGCATGGATTAGGCCTGGGAAGAGGGCTTCTTTCCAGCAATGACTTCTCTCATGGAAGGCTTATGCAGTGGGATGGTGGGAGGCAGCCCTCAAACTGGATGCAGTGGAGGTCAGGGGTCGGCAAGAAAGAAAACCTAAGACACACACCTCAATGGGATGGAAACAAAGGAGTCTTTTGATCATTTCTTTACTCTAATAGGTAATCTAGAGGACTGTGAGAAAATAAGGTGTGGGGAGGGATATAATCTCTATAAATATATCTTTCTAAGGTTCTCTTCCTAGATCCCTACAGATCTTAAGTGGACTTACACCACGATAAGACAGGAAAGTTCTGCCACCTATGCATACAGGTAAATTGTATTTTAACTGGTCACGCAGGTCTACAAACGAAGTATGCTATACTATTAGGGAATGGATTTTTATAGTCCAGTTTGAACGTTATGTTTGCAGCTATTTTTTCAAATCATCTACTATTTAGACATATATTACTAGATTGATGTTTTCCAGATCTCTCTGCATAAATTATTGGTTTGGCCTGGATCTTTCCAGATCCTGAGGTTCTAGTAATTTTAAATGTTTTACCTTTCTCGAGAAAACTGTCTTTGGGGAATTCTGAATCAAAATTTCCAAAAGCAGTTCTCTAAGTCTGAAGTGTCTGAGTAACAAGAGAGAAATGATTATTTAGGGGCTTATGAGAACATTTTGAAAGGATTTTAGGAGCTGAATGAGTGATGCATGCCTGAGCATGTATGACAAAAGAATACAAAAATACTGCTTATTATTCTAAATAAAAGTACCTGCTTTTCCAAAAATCTGGAATTAAAAATTCCGTAATGTGCGCAACTTCACCAGCAGAGTGTCAGGTTGCAGAGAAATGGATGTTGTGTGTGTTCACACAAAGTTCACTTATAAAAAATGCGTACTAAAAACACCCTAAACCCATGTTTACATTTAATTATGTCTCCTAAGGAGAAAACTCCCAGCTGAAACACACCCATTTAATTGCAAAACAAGGCAGACTTTGTTCCTGCTGTCTTGGAACTTACTGTCTAGCAGGGGAGACATCAACCGTAATTAAATAATGATCCATAAAATACGGCCTACAGGTAGTCTGTGGATGTAAATGTCAAGTGAAATCTAGAGAAAGTATAACATAGTGAGTTCGGGGGTGGATGAGGTTTGTGGTTAATGGTATAAATATAAGAATGCTCTTCTTTTACAAAGTGCTAAGAATATGGTGATACATGGGAAAACTCAAATTAATGTAACTTAGGGACAATAGTTAACAGAAATATTGTAATATTTTGCAGCAATGGCAAGAGGATATTATTTCACTACTAAGGGACAAAAGCAGGGTATAAGGGGGTATGGGATTTTTCCTTTTGGAGTAACGAAGACGTTCTAAAGTTGACTGAGGTGATGACAGCACAACTCTGTGACGAAAATGAGAGCCACTGAGTGTACACTTCGAATGGACTGTACAAAGCATGGGACTATGGGAAGTGGGTGTGGCTCAGTGGATAGAGCCCCCGTTTACCATATGGGAGGCCCGGGTTCGCGTCCCGAGGCCTCCTTGTGAGGGCACGCCGGCCTGAGCGGTG